>PITA01003854.1:26032-132403 GCA_004023965.1 Spilogale gracilis | reverse complement strand
TGCCCATCAACAGATGAATGGATAAAGAAGATGTGGTACATATATACAATGGAATACTATGCCTCCATCAGAAAGGATGAATATCCAACTTTTGTAGCAACATGGACTGGACTGGAAGAGATTATGCTGAGTGAAATAAGCCAAGAAGAGAAAGTCAAGTATCGCATGGTTTCACTTACCTGCGGTGCATGAGGGGTAACCTGGAGGACAGTGGGAGAAGGAAAGTAAATGGGAACTAGGGTAACCCAGGGAGAGAAACGAAACAACAGAGACTTTGGACACAGAAACAAACTGAGGGACTTGGAGGGAGGGGGATGGAGGGATGGGAGTGCCTGGTCGTGGGTACTGGAGACACCTAAAGCATGGGGCGCTGGGTGTGGGGAATGGGGAATGAATCTTGGAACACTGAAAAAAAAATTTAAGTAACAATAAAAAAAAAGAAATAACATTTTTTTCTGTTGCCTAGAGATTTTATTATTGTTGTTGTTTAAGGCTTCAGTTGTCTGTTTTGTGACTTTCAAGGTAATTTTGCAGATCATATATGATCACTGAAGTCTTTTCTGCTTTGGCTCATGTTCAGCTAATTTTTTTAAAAGATTTTATTTATTTATTTATTTTACAGAGAGCGATACAGTGAGAGAGGGAACACAAGCAGAGGGAGTGGGAGAGGGAGAATCAGGCTTCCCACTGAGCAGGGAGCCCAGTGCAGGGCTCGATCCCAGGACCCTTGGATCATGACCTGATCTGTAGGCAGATGCTTAACAACTGAGCCACCGAGGTGCCCCTCAACTAATGTTTTGACAATGATTTATTTCAATGCCAGAAGTTCACCACAACTTTGTAGACTGGCTCTGTGAAAGGGCACTCTTTCAAGACTTAGCTAGACTTACTCTGAGTTTATTGGTCAGCCTTCCCCCACCAAAATTTAAGGTCTTCTTAGGTCTTTTCTAAGCATGTGTCTTCCCTCATCATACATATGCTTTCTAAATTCTTACATGCACAGGGTTGCTTTTGAATGTCCTAATTTCCCAAAGACTCTCATCCATCTTCTCTTTCTGGCCTTAGTCTCTTATATGTCTCCACTCATAATCTCTTGCCCTATGTCTGTGATTCTGTAGGTGCCTTGGAGCTCCAAGGAAGGTAAAACAGAGATGAGCACCTTGTGTCAGTTCTTCAGCTATCCCCCAGGCAGTATAGAACAAATGTACACAAAAATTTGCAAATAAGGTGTACTCTATTCCCTCTAGTTTGAAGAAGAGAAATGAGAAACAGGCTATTTAAAACTAATCCATCACCTCAAAGGAGAGGGCATGTGAAAAGGGTGAATAAAACACCAGAAAAATTTCCAACCATTTTGAAAATGACTTTTTCTTGATTCTTGATTGAATGTTTTCATGGTTGCTGCAAACATTTAACTGTGTTGTAGATTCTGGAAAAGTTGATTAGGACAGTTCTTGCTTTTTTTTAAAATTTCCTTTGAGAATTCTATAGGAGAAGAGCACTTAGAATTTCTGATCCCACCATTTTGCTGACATTAGTCAATACCTATAATGTTATACTGCATTGAAAACATACTCTCAACTCTTTTTCCATTGTTCAATTCCCTTTATGATTTACACCCCCAGAGAGTGGTAATTATAAGTACTAGTTATCTTGCCAAAGTGGCAAAGATGCAAAGCACCTTTGAACATGCCAGGGCCATACCACTTTAGATCCAGACAACTTGCTAAGGCACCCCTGGTGTGGAACATTACAAAACCTCCCAGCCCACACTAGCTTCAACTCTAGTTGTCCCATCAGGGTCACTTCTGTGCAGAGTGCTCAGAGACCCTGATCCATGCCTGTCTTGGCTCCAGTCATCCCTCCATGGTGCCCCTTGCATGGAGCATACTGGAAAACAGCAATTTGCATTGGCCTAAATTCTAGCCATCCCATCAGTATACCACCTGTACACAGCACCCTGGGACTCTCAGCTGAAACCCCTATTTAAGCTCCAGAAGCTCCACCCATACCCCCTCCACAGAGTACCCAAGGAAACCCCGTCCATTGTTGTCTTAATTTCAGCCACCCCAAACGTGTGTCGCCTGCATGAAACACTCAAAACTCCCCTGGCCTCCACCCATTTTGGCACCAGCTAGCATGAAATGCAGGGGTGCCCTTCCCACAGAAGTATACAGATCTCCCAGATAGTACCCAGTTCAACTTCAGCTGTCCAGACAGGGCACCCTCTTTGCAGAGTCTGGGAATACTCAAGCCCACACCCACTTCCACTCTGGCCATTTTACCAGGGTAGCTCCAGCACAGGGAGCTACCTAAAGCCCCAACCCACAAAAGCCACAGCTCCAGCCAGTTATCCAAAGTCATCAGGGACACACATTCTACAAAGGGACAGCCATATACATTCCTTCTAGTTTAGGAGTAGTTGTTCTATATAATTCATAAGAACAAACACAGAAAGTTAAGCAAAATGAGAACAAGACAAAGTGCCAGTAAAGGAACTAAATGAAATAAAGATAAACAACATACTTGATAAAAATTTCAAAGTAATAGTCATACAGAAGTTCACCGAACTGAAGAAAACAGGAAATAAAATCACTGAGAATTTCAATTAAAAAATTAGAAATAATTAAAAAAACCAATCATAGCTGAAAAATACAATAACTAAAATGAAAAACACACAAGAAGGAATAAACATTAGATTAAAGATGCAGAAGAATAAATTAGAGATCTGGAGGACAGGGTAATGGAAAGCATACAAGCTGAACAGCAAAAAGAGAAGAGAAAAACAATTAAGACAATATCTTGGTCAAACAATATCTTGGACAATATCAAACAAATAAACACTCGCATTATACAGATCCCAAAAGAAGAAGAGAAAGAAAGGGGAATAAAATGTAATTGAAGAAATAATAGCTAGAATATTATCTAGCCTAGGAAGGAAACAGATATCCAGGTTGAAAGTACAGAAAGTTCCAAACACGGTAAACTCAAGGAGGTTCATACCATGACACATGATAATTAAAGTATCAAAAATTAATAATGAGAAAAATTTAAAGCCAGCAAGAGAGTACCAACTAGTTACCTACAAGGGAAACCTCATGAAACTATCAGTGGATTTTTGAGCAAAAATGTTGCAAGTCAGAAGACTGTATCATAATATATTTAAAGTGCTGAAAGAAAAAAAAAAACTATTCAAGAGTATTTTACCTAGCAAGGTTATCATTTAGATTTGAATGAAAATTAAAGAATTTCCCCGACAAAGAAAAGTTAAAGGAGTTCATCACCACTAAACATGTCTTACAAGAGGTGTTAAAGGGAAGGATATATCTAAGTGCAAAGAAAAAGCCATAATTTTTTTCATTGTTTAAATTTAAATTCAATTACCCAACATATAGTACTTCGTTTGTTTCAGATGTAGTGTTCAATAATTTATCAGTTGTGTATAACATCCAAGGCCCATCACAACATGTACCCTTCTTAATGCTCATCACCCAGTTACCTCATCCCCCCGCCCACCTCCCCTCCAGAAACCCTCAGTTTTTTTTCTTATACTTAAGAGTCTTTCATGGTTTTTCTCCCTCTTTTATGACTTCCTATGCAGTTTTCCCTCCCTTCCCTTATGATCTTCTTCATTGTTTCTTATATTCCACACATGAGTGAAAACATCTGCTAATTTTCTTTTTCTGATTGACTTATTTCACTCAGCATAAGACCTCCAGTTCCATCCATGTTGATGTAAATGGTATTAAAATTTTCTGTTGGCTGAGTAATATTCCTGTGTGTGTGTGTGTGTGTGTGTGTGTGTGTGTGTGTGTGTGACATCCTTATCCATTCGTCTGATAAAGGACATCTCCGCACTTTCCAAAGTTTAGAAAGGTCATAATTAAAAGTAAGAAAATTATGAAATGAAAATGAGCAAAAGTAAACCTATAGTAAAGGTAGCAGAGCAATCATGTATAAACCTAGTATGAAGGTTAAAAGACAAAAGTAGTAAAATCAATTACATCTCAAAATTAGTTCAGAGAAATTACAATATAAAAATACGTAAAATATGACAACATATATAGTATAAAATGTTGAAGGGAAGTAAAAAGGAATTTATTTTATATGTTTTCAAACTTACATGACTCTCAAGTTAATATAGTCTGCTATATACTTAGGATGTTATATATGAATCTTATGATAACCACAAACCAAAAACCTATAAAATTTACACAGAAAATAAAGAGGAAAAATACAAGCATAACACTACAGAAAGTTATCAATCACAACAAAAGAGATGAAGAGAAGAAAGGAACAGAAAAAACTACAATAATAACCAGAATGTAATTTATAAAATTGCAGTGAGTACATACCCATATAATTACTTTAAACGTAGATGGCCTAAATATTCTAATCAAAAACATAGGGTCATGGAATGGATAAAATAACAATACCCATCTCTATGGTGTCTACAAGAAACTCACAGCAGACCTTAAGACACATAAAAATTAAAAGTGAAGTAATGGGAAAAGATATTTCATGAAAATGGAAGTGAAAAAAAAAAGCCAGGGTAGCAATACTTGTATCAGGCAAAATAGACTTTAAAACAAAGATTATAACATGAGACAAACAAGGGCACTATATACTGATAAAGAGATCACTCCAACAAGAGGATATAACACTTGCAAATATCTATGAGCTCAATATTGAAATATATATATATATATATATATATATATATATATATATATCCAAAATCTAATAAGATCTTGTCACCGCAACATGAATGAAATTAAGGGTAATATGTTAAGTGAAATAAGTTAGACTGAGAAGGACAAATACCATATGATTTCATTCATATGTGGAATCTAAAAAAAATGAATAAACAAACTAAAGTAGAGGCAGACAAATACAGAGAATAAGCTGATGTTTGCCAGAGGGGAGGTAGATATGGGGATGGGGAAAATGGGTGAAAAGATGAGGGCCATACAGTTTTCTAGTTATGGAATGAAAGAAACAGCATAAGGAGCATAGTAAATGACATTGCAATAGCAAAACAGCATAAAGAGTACAGTAAATGACATTGCAATAGCACTATAACAAGATAAATGGTATCTCCACTTGTGGAGATATAGCATAATGTATAAACTTGTCATATCACTAAGTTGAGCACCTGAAACTAATGTAACATTGCACATCAACTATACTTCAATGAAAAAATGATTAAGATGACATTATAGGAAGATCACAAATGCACTTTTCCCCAAAGACACCATAAATCTAAATGGAACAATTCCCTCTGGGAAAAAAACAGAACTGGCTGAATAACTACTCTCCAAGAAAGAATAAAAGGGCCACATTGAGAGAGACAGGTGAGTCAAAGATGCGTTGTCATTAAAAATTCCATCCCTGGAGTGGCAAAGCACAAAATGGAGGTATCTCTTAAGCAAGGAAATTGTCCCTGAGGAGTAGGTGGTTTGTGCTCCACATCAGGCACCACAACCCTTTGGACTGACATTGGAAAGATGAGATCTCAATATATCTGGTTTGTCAAAGCAATGGAGCATTATTTAGGAGAACCAAAGGCTATAAGTAATTGAGATTCCATTCTTAAAAGATTCACATGAAGATTAACTCACTCCAGGACCCAGCAAAAAAGGAAGAGCTTATTTTTTTAATTTTTTAAAACATTTTATTTATTTATTTGAGAGAGAGAGAGAGAGAGAGAGAGAGAGAGAGAGAGAGAGAGAACATGAATGGGAGGAGCAGAAGGAGAGGGAGAGAGAGAATCTCTAGCAGACTCCATGCTGAGTGTGAAGCCCGACTCTGTATTGATGCCAGGACCCTGAGATCATGACCTGAGCTGAAACCAAGAGTTGGATGCTTAACCAAGTGCACCACTCAGGCCCCCCCAAAAGGAGCAGTTTAAAAAGAAACTAGGTCACATGTGAAGGAGATTTATATGCTAATCTTAATGCATTTTCCAGAGGATCAAAGCTTGTTGAGACTCTCCAGGGAGAGAGGTACTAATGGATGCCATTCTTATGTTCTCCCTCTACCTTGTTAGCACTGGTGCTAGAAAGTACATTTTTCCCACTCTTATACCTACCTGCTAATGCCTGCCACTCCATACCACTCCTGCAACACCACCAGAGAATGCTGACAAGCACCCTACCCCCCTGTGCCACTCCTGCAGTAGGTGAACATCTCACCCACTACACATAGTCCCCTAAAGGAAATGGGTATATACAGCACATACAGAAGATGTCCTTTGAGTGCTGGACTTTGATGACCAGGGGAGCTGTGTTTCTGTGCACAGGGATCCTGAAACAATTGAATGGACAGTTTGAGAGATAACTAAGAACTAGGGCAAGGATAAATAATAAAGTTCACATCCTACAAATGGTCAACATTAAAAACTATGAGAGATAGTTGTCTTGCCTAATATATAGAGACAAACAGAGAGTTAAGAAAAATAAGAAAATACAGGATTTGTTCCAAATGAAAGAACAAGATAAAACCCCAGGAGAAAACTTTAATAAAACTGAGACAAGTAATTTACCTCACGAAGAGTTTAAAGTAATGGTCATAAAAAGGCTTCCCAGACATGAGAGATGAAAGAATGAATACAGTAAGAACTTCAGCAAAATATAGAAAAAAATAATAGGTACCAACAGGAGGACACAAAGCAGAAAACTACATTAATTGATCTTAAAAGTTTTAGAGTTTCAACAGCAGACAAATGAAGCACACACACACACAAAATCAGTGATCTGAAAGTCAGAACAATAGAACTCACCAAAACAGGACAGCAGAAAGTAAAAAGAATTTTTAAAAATTAAAGATATAGTAACAGACGTAGGGGACAACACTAAGCAGAATAATTCACATTATCAGGGACCCAGGAGGAGAAGGGAAAAGAGGCAGAAAAAATATTTGAGGAAATCAGGGCACCTGGGTGGCTCAATTGGTTAAGCATCTGCCTTCAGCTCAGGTCATGATCCCAGGGTCCTGTAATCAGACCCTACATTGGGTTCCCTGTTCAGCAGGGAGTCTACTTCTCCCTCTACCTCTCACCTTGCTCTATCTTTCTCCCTTTCTCAAATAAATAAATAAAATCTTTAAAAAAAGAAAAAAGAAAAAATATTTGAGGAAATAATGGCTGAAAATTTCCCAAACTTATGGAAGTAAGGAGACATGGAAATCCAGGAATCCCAAAAATCCTCCAAATCCAGAATTCCAAGCAAGATGAACTCAAAGATACCCACATAAGTACGCATTGTAATATAAATGTCAAAATATAAAGGGATAACGAAAAAGCAGCAAGAGAGGCAGTTGCCACCTTTGGGTCTGCCTGCTCTCCCAACTTGAGAGTGTACTGTCCTTAAACTGTTTGCTGCTTTCACTTCGGGCACTAGAGCTCTCATTTTTTACTATGTCCATGCCAAGAGCTGAGACACAACCCTTTTCATGCTGACATCTTTTGGTGCTATGACTTAAATCTCTTTGCTTCTGACTCTGCTTGTTTGCCTCCTCTAGAGGACAACAGTTTGAATTGCCCCTTTCTTGGCTGGTTCCTGTCTCCCCAGCCACTTCAACTTGGATTTCTAGAGGACCATCACCTTCAAGGAATGTCTTCTCAACCTTCCCCATCTATCCTATGCTTTCTTGAGAGTGTTTTAACTCATTATTTTAACCCTTGTTATTACTGCTGAGGACCACTAGTCTGTATGTCTCTCACCTCACCATCTCAAGTTTCCTATCATGCATTTCCTTGTTGCATCTGTGCGAACCACCACCATCTTCACTATTGTCCTTTCTTTTTTTTTTAAAAAGATTTTATTTATTTGACAGAGAGAAACACAGCCAGAGAAGGAACACAAGCAAAGGGAGTGAGAGAGGGAGAAGCAGGCTACCCGCCGAGCAGGGAGCCCGATGTGGGACTCGATCCCAGGTCTCCAGGATCATGACTGAGCTGAAGGCAGTCGCCCAAACAACTGAGCCACCCAGGCGCCCCACTATTGTCCTTTCTTGATTGAAGCTTCTGACCCCCATCAGTCTGACCTTCTCCTTCTAGCCTGTGTTTTACCACATAATATTCAGTGCCACAGATTTTTCCATGGCTTTTTTTGCAGTTGTCAAAAGGGACTCCCTATCAAGACATGCTGAGTCCCTCTGCAAGGAGAAAACTCAGAAAACACTGACACTTCCCAAACCATCTTTTCCACCCTCTACACCTCCCTCCTTCCCTCATCCCATTCCATCTGGTTTGTATTCACCTCTCCTAACCTATGATCCTCGCCCTTCACTGCTTTCATATCCAGAGGCTTCCCACCCTAAGCTGCATCCCCTGATTGAAGTGGCCAAGGAGTTTGGTCTTCAGGTTACTCGAAAACCTTTCTCTTTAATAGATTTGAACAGATTGAATAAGACCTGGGAAATTTTTCTTGTAACACAGATGGTTACATAGAGGCCTTCCAGCATTTGACCTTGGCCTATAACCTATCTTGGAAAGTTGTGATGATCACTTTATGACAGAGTCTTTCAGAGACTGAAAAGGAAAAAGTATTCTTAAAGAAGTCAGGGTTTATGCTAATAGTCTTCCCCTTTATGATACCAAATACCCCATAGGAGAGACCGCTGTCCTTCCCATGGATCCAGGATGGGATTATAATCAACCTTCAGAAAGATGAGATGAGACTACTTTCTGTGTTGAGGCAAAGTTAAAAGCCAGCTGATAAAAATCCATCAGCTTCTTTAAGACAGCTGCAGTTAGACAGGAGCCAAATAAGAACACAACCACCTTTCTGGAAAGACTCAAAGAGGCTGTAACTAAATATACTAACCTTGATATCTAGTTTTTTTGAGGGACAGATAATATTAAAAGAAAAATTCCTTTCTTAGTCTGCTTCAGATATCAGATGGAAGCTGCAAAGAGTGGTAAGAGAATCAGGCACCATTCTTGAAGGATTCCTTTCAGCATCAACTACTGTATTTTATAATGAACCAAAAGGGAGAGGTCAAGGCTTTGGAAAAGGAACAAAGGAAGGAAGTAAGGCAGACCCAATTGCTAGTGGACCCACAGGACCAAGCCCAATCCAAGGATACCCAACTCCATCTTGAAAAGAGATCAGGAAAATGCCTGATATATAGGACTAGTAATTGGGTGTAAGAATGCCATATTAAGGACAAGCCCCCCCCCCAAATACCCTGTCTTAAATGTCAGCTGACAGGACATTGGGCAGCTAACTTCCTCCAAGGTCAAAGGACCCTGGGTTCAGAAACTGCTGCCTCACTGATGGTGGTGGATGAAGGGGCCCTCTGCTCCAGTCACCCCCTCTGCAAGAAGTAACCATCAATGGACTGGAGTCATGTATAAAGATGGATGTGGCAGGTAGAACAACAACATTTCTTTTGGATACTGGGGCCACTTACTCTGTTCCAACCTCCTCCTCTGGGATTAAGACTCTTGTAAAATGATGGAAGCATCAGGCAAACTAATAACTAAGGCTTTCACCTCTCTCTTTTGTTGCCTACAGGAAGATTACAACTTTTCCCACTCCTTCCTGGTTATGCTAGAGTGCCCTTGTCTCCTAGTGTGAAGAGATATATTAAACAAACTAGGAGCTAGGCTCATTCTGGGAGGAACCACAGCTACCAAAGTCCCCCACAACTCCTACTAATTGAAGAAATTCTGGAGCCCAGTTCTCTTTTTAAATATTAATTAATTAATTAATTAATTAATTAATTTATTTATTTATTTAGAACCCAATTCTTTAGGTTTTGTTAGTAGACCCAAAGATATGAGATGATGGGCTTCCAGGATGACTGGTCACCATTCCCTTCCCCATGGTAATAAAGCTAAAGAACCCTAATAAGTGACAATACCCCATCCATCTTGAGACATAACAAGGCCCTCCTAAACAAGTTTCTAAAACACAACATCTTGATTCATTTTAACTCCAGCAAAGGAAAGTTATACCTAGCCCAAGGAGAAGGGACTGCTCATTGGCAACCTGGTCAGTAACATTCCTCCACTCCTTTTCCTTCCTCCTTTTATTCTGCATGTTTTAATACTATTTCCTTGGCAACCCAAGCTATAACTTTCCTGTGGAAATATAAGTCCCCCACTAATCAGGTAGCTGAGGGTCTTTTATCATTCACATGGTGAGCCAGGATCTTCTTTGTCAGCAGCAACAAGGGTTATTCCATCCTCCTCACAAACTGGACAGGGTTTTGCACCTTGGCTCATGTCCTTCCTCATGTTTCACCTTGAGGGATGAGTTTCTATACCCCTCCCCATCATCACTGGTTTAAGAAACATGAAACAGGCTGTGCCTTTCATACCTAGCTTACTTGGAAACTTGTATCTCACTAGCATTACAGGAGTGACCACAGGGAGCTACAGAATCCATGCCTTCCACCAAAGATGTTATAATCTATCTAAATCCCTGCCTCAAATAAATACAGGCATTGCAGCCACCTTATCTGATACCCAGATACAAATCGATTCCTTGGCAACTTTGGTCTTGCAGAACTGTCAGGCCCTTGATGTCTTTACAGCTAAAAGTGGAGGAACATATTCATTACTAGGAGAAGAATGTTTTTGGTTCAATGAAAATATCAAGGTATAACACATAAAAAACCTTCCTAGAGGGCTGCCTTGGGTGGCTCCTTCAGTTAAGCATCTGACTTGATTTTGGCTCAGGTTATGATCTCACTGTTGTAATAATGAGCCCTGTCTCAGCCTCTGCAATGGATGTGGAGTGTGCTTAAGATTCTCTTCTCTTGCTCCCTCTCTCCCTGCACCTTGCTCCCACTCACAAGTTCTCTCTCTAAAAAACAACAACAAAAAACAAAACAAAACAAAGAAAAACCTTCCTAGAATATGCCTAAGTGTTTCATGATCAAATTGAGGATGGTCAAATTGGAAAAATAGGTATTTTTATCTTGGGTATCATGGCTGCTTCATTCCTTTACTGGGGCTTTTAATTTCCATACTAGCTCTCCTTGCAGGACCATCCTTATTTAATTTACTTGTAAAATTTGTGCACCCCAGATAAGAAACATTTAAATTCAAAATAAGCATCCAAACACTGAGGCTACCAGATCATCTCTATTCACAACACCCCCCATCTACATAGGACCCATGAATGGACATCACAATAGGGAATTTCTTCCACCTGCCAGATAGCAAGAATAGTGGGCCCAAACTCTCTGAAGCAGCAGAGGGAGATGTTAGGTAGAAGCTAAATATGAACATTGGAAGGAACACCCCGGGGAAACTTCATCCCTTGATCTGAAAGATTTCAAAGTCCCTAGTGCTTGAAGGGGGAGTGATATGGTAGGCAATTAGACATGAGCTGGAGGCAAGGATGATGATAAATAAGTTATACATTAGAAGACTGGGGACACAATATCCTGATTTTGTGGCTTACAATATCCTGACCATGTAGTTTCCAAGACCTGGATCTACAGACCAAGAGCCACAGGTACAGATCATGTGCTATCCTCTTCCATCTTTGCCCCAGGATAACCTCTAGATTCATTATAATGCATTTGCATTGCAGTCATAGTCCCCTTGATGGAGGAAGCCTGCTACAGTGGTTCCAGTACAAACCTTGTAGGGTCAAAAACTCCCCCTCCAAATCTGAAGGAGTCCTCCAGATGATTAGAAGCAGCCTCCATTAAAGACTACCTAGTCCATGATGGAAGACCCCACTCATGTAAAAGGAGAGGACCCCTGGAAGCTCACAGCAGTTGCCACTTCTGGGTCTCTCTGCTCTCCCACCTTGAGAATGGGCTGTTCTTAATAAAACTATTTTATGCTTTCAAAAAAAGGCAGCAAGAGAAAAACAGCTTTTTGCATACAAGTAACCCTCCATAAGACTATATTTCTCAGCAAAAACTTTGCCAACCAGAATGGAGTGGCATGATGTATTCAAAGTGCTAAAAGGAAAAAAGAATTCTCTACTTAGTGAGGTTATCATTCAGAATTTAAGGAGAAATAAAGATTTTCCAAGACAAATATAAACTAAGGTAGTTTACCACCAATAAATCAGCCCTGCAAGAAATATTAAAGGAACTACTTAAAGGGAAAAGAAACGGTTCTAATTAGCAATAAGAACACAAACTACAGTAAATATCTCATGGATAGAAGCAAATATGTAGTAAAGGAATTAGATTAAACTCTTATCAAACCAGTATTATGGTTAAAAGATAGAAACAAAAATAATGATAACAACAATGATCAGTTAAAGGATATTCAAAATAAAAAGATGTATAATGTAATATGAAAAACATAAAACATGGTGGGAGATAAAAATGCAGTTATAGAATGTGTTCAGATATAACTTGGAATCAACTTAGAATAGGCTTGTAGATATGGGCTGTTACATGTGAACCTCATGATAATCACAGAATAAAAATCTATAATAATACACTAAATATAATACAAAACAAATCTAAATAACACTACAATAAAATCATCCAGCCACAGGGAAGAATAAAAGAGAAGAATAAAGGAATAGAGAGGGAGTACAAAAGAGCCAGAAAACAACTAACAAATGGCTATAGCCACATACCTATTAACATTACTCATCAGGTAAATGGACTAAACTCTCCAATGAAAAGACATAGCGTGGCTGAATGGATTAAGAAACAAGACCATTGTATATGTTGCCTGCAAGAGACTCATCTCAAATGTAAGGACACATGCAGGCTGAAAGTGAAGGAACGGAAAAAGATTATTTCATGCAAATGGAAACCAAAAACTAATTGGGGTATATCAGACAAAATAAACTTTAAAACAATGAATGTAATAAAAAATAAAGATGTATAAGCATTATATAATGATAAATGGTGGAAATCCAACAAGATATAGTATTTGAAAATATCCTTTTAACATAGGAGCATCTAAATATATAAAGCAAATATTAACAGACTCAAAGAGAGAAATTTACAGAAATGCAATATAGTAGGGGACTTTAATACCCTACTTAAATCAAAGGACAGATCATCTAGGCAGAAAATCAGTAGGGAAACACCAGCTTTATTTTTTTTTATTGGAGGGGGCATCAGCTTTAAATGACATATTATACAAGGAAGTTAAGAAATAGGGGCACCTGGGTGGCTCAGTTGGTTAAGCGACTGCCTTCAGTTCAGGTCATGATCCCAGAGTCCCAAGATCAAGCCCCACATTGGGCTCCCTGCTTGGTGGGAAGACTGCTTCTCCCTCTCTCACTCCCCCTGCTTGTGTTCCCTCTCTAGCTGTGTTTCTTTCTGTCAAATAAATAAATAAAATCTTTTAAAAAAGAAATATATACAGATCATTCCATCCAAAAGCAAAAGAACATATTTTCTTCTCAAGTGTACATGAAACATACTCCATATAAGACCAGAAAGAAAGTCTCAATAAACTTAAAAATACTGAAAAATTTTAACTGTCTTTTATAAACACTGTGGTATGAAATTACAAATTAATTTCAATAAGAAAACTGAAAAAACTGAAAATATATGGAGATTGAATAATATGGTACTACATCCAATGGGCCAATGAAGATATCAAAGGACAAAATCAAAAAAATACCTTGGTACCAGTGAAAGTGAAAATACAACATACAAAATCTGTGGGATGCACCATAAACAATTCTAAGAGTTGCATATAGTAATATGGACCTACCACAAGAAACAAGAAAAATCTGAAATAAACAATCTAACTACACTTAAAGATATGAGACAAAGAAAATCAAGTGAAGCCCAAGTTTAGTATAAGGAAGGAAATAATAAATATCAGAGAGGGAAAAAAATAGGGACTGAAAAGATAAATGAAACCAAGACATAGTACTCAGAAAAGATAAGCAAAATAAACCAACCTTTAGCTGGCCTAAGAAAAAAGAAAGAAGGCTTAAGGCACCTGGGTGGCTAGTGGGTTAAAGCCTCTGCCTTCAGCTCAGGTCATGATCTCAGGGTCCTGGGATCGAGGCTCGCATTGGGCTCTCTGCTTGGCAGGGAGCCTGCTTCTTCCTCTCTCTCTGCCTGCCTCTCTGCCTGCTTATGATCTCTCTCTCTCTCTCTGTCAAATAAATAAATAAAATCGTTTTTTAAAAGAAGAAAGAAGGCTTAAATAAAATCAGAAATAAAAGAGAAGTTAAAACTGATTCAAAAAAATAAAAAAGGATAATTACAGACTACTATGAACAATTATATACCAACAAACTGGACAACATAAAAGTAATGGATAAATTAGTAAAAATATACAATCTTCCAAGACTGAATCATGAAATAATAGAAAATCTAAATAGAGCAATTACTAGTAAGGAGATCAAATCAGCAATCAGATACCTTGTAACAAGCAGAAGTCCAGGACCAGATGGTTTTACTGATAAATTCTACCAAAGGTTCAAAGATTTAATACATATCCTTATCAAATTCTTCTAAAAAATTGAAGTGGAAACAATGGTACCAAATTCATCTTACAAACCCAGCATTACCCTGATAACAAAACCAGAGAAGGGCACCACAGGAAAATACATTATAGGCCAATAACACTGATAAAAACAGACAAAAATCATAAAAATATTAGCAAATTGAATTCAACAATAAATTAAAAGGATTGCACACCATGATTACATTTATTCTGGGGATGCAAGGATGGTTCATTTGCAAATCAATCTATATTACACACCAATTTAACAAAATGAAGAACAAACCCTATGATCATCTTAATAGATGCAAAAATGTGACAAAATCTGACATGTATTTATGATCTAAATTCTCAACAATATGGCTATAGATGCAATGTGCTTCAACATAATAAAGGTCATATATAACAAGCCGATAGTTAACATAGTCATATAAAAAACTGAAATGGTTTCTCTAAGATGAAGAAGAAAACAAGGATGCCCACTTTTGTCACTTTTACTTAATACAGTATTGGAAGTCCTAGCTAGAGCAATTGGGCAGGAAAAGGAAATAAAAGCACCCAAATTTAAAAGAAAGGATGAATATCCAACTTTTGTAGCAACATGGACTGAATTGGAAGAGATTATACTGAGTGAAATAAGCGAAGTAGAGAAAGTCAAGTATCACATGGTTTCACTTACTTGCGGTGCATAAGGGGTAGTATAGAGGACAGTAGGAGAAGGAAAGGAAATGGGAAGTAGAGTAATTCGGAGAGAGAAATGAAACATGAGAGGCTTTGGACTCAGAAAAAACTGAGGGTCTTGGAGGGAAGGGGTGGGGGGATGGGAGAGCCTGGTGGTGGGTACTGAGAGCACCTATTGCATGGAGCACTGGGTGTGAGGCATAAGCAATGAATCTTGGAACACTGAAAAAATAAAATTTTTAAAATTAAGGAAAGAATTATATGATTTCCTTATATATGGAATCTAAACAACAAAACAAATTTTATATAAAACAAAGAAAAACACACAGATATGGAGAATAGATAGGCTGCCAGAAGAAATGGGGTTCGGGGGCTGGATGAGATGGGTGATGGGGATCAAGAAGTACAAATTTAAAGTTGTAAAATACGTCCTATGGGTGTAATGTAAAAAAAAAATGTTTTATGGCCCAGGGTACAGTTCACTTTTGTGAATGTTTTGTTTGTGCTTGAGAAGAATGTGTATTTTGCTGTTTGGGGCAAGGTGTTTTATTTATTTATTATTTATTTATTTAGTTAGTTAGTTAGTTATTTTTAATTTTTATTTTGTCAGACCACTTTGGTTGACTTTTAAATTGTATTTTCACTTGGTATAGAATACTAGTCTGACAGGTTTTTTTTTTCGTTCAACACTTAAAATGGGTATTCTTGCTGCATGATTTTTGAGAAGTCTATAATTCTTATTTTTCTTTCTCTGTAGGCAATATGACCCCACTCCTGACTATAAGATTTTCTCCTTAGTTTGATTATTGTAGATAACGTTGTTATGAACATTGGGGAGCAAGTATCCTTTTGAATTAGTATTTTTGTATTTGGTTAAACACCTAGTAGTGTAATAGTTGGATCATAAGATAGTTTTATTTTTAACTTTTTTGAGGAACCTCCACTGTTTTCCAGAGTGGCTGCACCAGTTTGCATTCCCACCAATAGTGCAAGAAGGTTTCCCTTTCTTCACATCCTTGTCAACACCTTTGTTTCTTGTGTTGTTGATTTTAGCCATTCTGACAGGGTGAGACTCAGCCATAAAAAGAATGAACTCTTGCCATTTGAAAAGACATGGATGGAGCTAGAGAGTATTATGCTAAACAAAATAAGTCAGTCAGAGAAAGACAAATATATGATTTCAGTCATATGTGGGATTAAAAACAAAAACAAATGAGAGGGGCGCCTGGGTGGCTCAGTTGGTTAAGCGACTGCCTTCAGCTCAGGTCATGAACCTGGAGACCAGGGATTGAGCCCCACATCAGGCTCCCTGCTTGGCAGGAGGCCTGCTTCTCCCTCTCTCACTCCCCCTGCTTGTGTTCCCTCTCTAGCTGTGTTTCTCTCTGTCAAATAAATAGAATCTCAAAAAAAAAAATGAACAAAGGGGAAAAAAAGATAGAGGTAAGCCAAGAACAGACTTAATTATAGAGAACAAACTGATGGTTACCAGGGAAGAGGTGGATAGGAGGATGGATTAAATATATGATGGGGATTAAGAAGTACACTTGTTGTTATGAGCTCCAAGTGTTTTAAGGAAATGTTGACTCACTATATTGTACACCTGTTAACTAAGTGGAACTTAAATAAAAACTTTAAAAAAAAGATTTTCTCCTTGCTGGTTATTTTTTAGGAGTGTGAATATAATATGCCTAAGTGTGCATATTTGTTTCTATTTTCTTTTATATTTTTCTTGCTTGATGTTCTCTGAAAATTTTGAGTCTTTGGTGTTTGCAATTAATTTTGGAAAATTCATAGCTTTTATTTCTTCAAATATTTCTTCTGCCTTGTTCTCTCTCTTCTACTTATGGGATGGCAGAGACATGTGTATTACACCATTTGCTATTGTTCCATAGTGCTTGCATCTTCTGTGCTATTTTCCTATTCTTTTTCCTCTTACTATTTTGGTCTGGGTAATTTCTATTTAGTCATCTTCAAGATTAGTGATTCTTTCCTCGACTGTAATGAGCTTACTGATGAGCTATCAAAGACAATTTAATTTCTGATTTCTAGCATCTCCATTTTATTCCTTCTTACAGTTTCTGTTTTCTTTTTTATGTATTTACTTGAGAGAGAGAGAGAGAGAGAGAGAGAGAGAGAGAGAGAGAGAGAAACAGAGAGAGCATGAGCAGGGGAGAGGAGTAGAGGGAGAGGAAGAAGCAGATTTCCTGCTGCATCACGGAACCTGATGCAGGGTTTGATCCCAGGATCCCAGGATCATGACCTGGGCTGAAGGCAGACACTTAACTGACAGAGCCACCCAGGTGCTCCAGTTTCTGTTTTCTGTTCAAGCACTTACATAATCTTGCATGTTTTCTCCTTTTCCATTAGAGCTTTAAAAACAGGATTTCCAAGGTATTCCAACCTCAGAATAATAAACATTTCCAGTCAGATAATTATATTGTAAGGTGCTGTTCTGTGAATTGTGGGATGCTTACTATCCATGGTCTTTACCCACTCGTTTCCATAGCACATCTTATGACAATGATAAATAGCTCCAGACATTTCCAAATGATCCCTGTGGGCAAATTGCCCCTCCTCCTTTGATAACCAGTTCTTAAACATATTAATCATAGTTCTTTTAAATTCTCTTTCTGATATTTTTAACAACCATGTCATATATGAGTCTGCTTTGGATTATTTATTTGCCACTTTAAATTGTTGTTTCAAGCTTTTTCATCCTGCCACATAGATTTTTTGTTTAAAAATGAACATGTATAGGGTAGTAGATACTACAATACATTTTTATACTCCAGGATTAGCATGTTTCTCCTCTGCTGGGCCTTTAGTGTGGATGCTTATGTTGGTCTAGTCAGGAGTTGGACTAGGTTTGAAATTCGCTTAGTTCCTATTGTTGCTATGGTTACAAGAGTTGGAATTTGTTGCTATGGTTATCAGAGTTGGATTCTGTTGTTGCTATGGGCACAAGAGATTTAAAAATCATCTAGTGATACCTCATTTTTGCCTCTCCTCTTGAATTTGGATCTTTCTTTTGTTTTGCTCCCAATAGTCAGTCTCTTGTTATCCTTCCAGCTGTACTACACTATAATATTTACTCGAGGTTTTTTAGCCTGGTAAGGTGGAAGTTGGTAAAGTGGATATTCTCTGATGCTCTCTTTAAGCTTCAGTGTTAGGAAAATATTTTTAACCTGAGTTTTGAAACATGCTTTCACAAGTATTCTTACTCTTTCTCCAAATGTAGAACATTTTAGGAAGGTAAATATGGGTGCAGTTTTTGTGGTGGCCTGCATTTCTCTCACTCAGCTGCAATGGGTTTCTACTAGTGCACTACCTTAAAGATGAAATCTTTTGTTCTGTAGTGCAGATGAAGTGGGAGGGATGTGGAACTATGTTGATTTTGACAGTGGCTATTATTGTTCTTTTCCTCTGGCCAGAAACATGGGGGAGCTTTCTCAGGTTCCTCTTCAGTCTTACCTCTGGGGTTGCTGGGATATGGGGAAGGCCTGCAAATAGGTAGGGACATACTTCTGCTATGGCCCTTATCCTAATCCATGCTAATTTATGCTTTCATGTTAATCCATAGATGGCTTTTAGCAGTTAACTAAATATTTCCAGTTTAATCTTCAAGGTTATACGGCATTTTTAACACATATTCTGGGTATACAGTGACCCAGTACTGTTTTTATCTGCAGGAAACTCTCCAGATATGAGATCAGTTGTCTGCCCTTTGATTTCAACTTTTCATCTTTTTTTAAAGATTTATTTATTTGACAGGGAGAAACACAGCTAGAGAGGGAACACCAGCAGGGGGAGCATGAGAGGGAGAAGCAGGCTTCCCACCGAGCAGGGAGCCCGATGCAGGACTTGATCCTGGGACTCTGGGACCATGACCCGAGCTGAAGGCAGTTGCCCAACCAACTGAGCCACCCAAGTGCCCCACATTTTTCTTCCTCTATGAGTCAACATAATGTTCTTTCCACATTTCTATATCTTCCAGGTGATATGAGAAACTACTGTTAATAAACTTTTAAAGTGATTTAAATCATATAAATATACTGGGTGAGAGGCAAGATGGCGGAGTAGGAGACCCCATTTCAAAGGGTCCCCTGAAGTGAGCTAAATATCTACCAGAACACTCTGAATACCCATGAAATCAGCCTGAGATGTAAGACTACAAACTTCTGGATCTCTATGGGGGCACAAGAGCATCAGTGGAGAGGAGACTAGGAGCACTTGGACTGATTTCTGAGGAGAAACAGGAGGGGGAGGGAGCCACCAGAAGCGACCCTTTGGAAAGTTTAATACCCCAATATGAAAGTGCCCTGTGCTTAGGGTCCAGCATCAAATTGTAGTCTGATTAAAAGCACTAAAAAAACAAAGGGTCTAAAGAGGCAACTGGGGGAATCTGACAGCCACTTGCAGGGGCATAAAACTGCGACTCTAGGCTGGTGGTAGAAAGTGCTCCCTGGCACCTGAGGGAAAACAGCAGGAAGTCCCTGAACCTGCCCTTGCACCACCGCTTTGGCTGGGCATATGGCAACCTGCACAGGATGTCACTCTTCCTGCAGCCTCCTCCGCAATGTGCACATTGAAGCCAGGTCAGAGAGCACCCAACATGGGTGTGGGATCCAGATATCCTACTGACAGAAACAGGCTCACACAAACTGATACCACTCACTGTCACGGGGTGAAGGGATAAGTGGGGACCTCGGGTGTCATTGTGGCTGGTGACTGGGGGTTCCTTCTACCTGTGAGAGGTAGTGGGGTGCAGGGGAGAATGCAGAGGGGGAGTCTGTGTGCCCTGAACCATTCAGAGGGGAGCAGACTGAGGCTTCTCTCTGAGACAAAGGTCTCAGTAAGGACATCTTACTTTGCCCTGACTTTAAGAAAAGCTTCAAAAAGCTGCAAAAGAACAAAAACTTCCAGAGAACAAAAGCCTGAAAAAACGGTTTCCATAGAGCCCAGCCCCTTGGTAGGGGGCAGGGTGACTCAGCCCAAGCAATACTGGCTGAAAAACAAGGTGGCAGGGCCCTCCCCTCAGAAGGCAAGCCAGAAGAACAAGAAGACAACCACCAAAGGGTCTTCATAAAACTGTAAAACCCCAACATTGGGAAAAAAAATTAAGCTCCCAGTACTACCCCAAAACCTATATATTTTATAGATAACAGTGTTTCATTTTTGTTAACTTTTCATTTTTATTTTTAAGTTTTCATTTTAAATTTAAAATTCATTCTCATGATTCTTATTCATTTTTTAACCCACTTATTATTGCAATGTGGTATTTAATACAACATTCCATAATAACTTTTTACCTTGAACTTTTCTCATACACATACTGGTGTTTGTTTGTTTGTTTCTTTTTTTTCTTTTAAATATACACATAGATATAAGCTTCAAGGTAATACTTCATTGCTATTCAATACTAGCCCTATATATAAATCAGTTTTCATTTCCTCGTATCTCTAGAAAGTGGAGTCCTCTAACAATAATAACAAGATACACCCAGGAGGGCCTGAAATACTTTTCTCACCTACAACAAGGGATTGTACTCACCTTCCCATCCAATTCTTCTGTCAGTGTTTCTGTGTATTTGTTTTCGCCTTTGTAATATATAAATATTGTTCTTGGGGGTCATTTGGGCAGGTTTTGCTTTTTGCTTTTTTCCCCTTCCTTTTACTTTCAATGGTCTTTTTGTTTATTCTTTTTTCTTTTTGTGCCATATAAATCCTACCATTGGGGCCTGTTTTGGCCATTTTTGTTTCTTGGTTTTTGGGTGGTTTTTTTTTTTCTTCTTTTCTCTTTTTCTCTCTTTTTTTCTTTCTTCTTCCTTTTCAGTGGTGACTTCTGATTGCTCCAAAACTTGCCTGGATGGTGGTTGATATATTCAACTATACATCCCCTCAACAAAATGATTCAAAGGAGGAACACACAACAGAAAAAAACTCAGAGACTGCACCCCTTGTCATAGAACTACTGGATATGAACACAAACAATATGACAGAAATGGAATTCAGGGTAGCAATTATCCAAGCAATGGCTAAGTTGGAAAAGACCATTAGTGGCAAGATAGAAGCTCTGAGGGTGGAAGTGAAAGCCGAACTGGCAGAGGTTAAATATGCTATCAATGAGATCCATTCTAACCTAAATATTCTAACAGCGAGGGTAAGTGGAGCAGAAGATTGCATTAGTGCTCTAGAGGACAGATTGAGAAGGAGGAGCAAGAGAAGTCTTGGAACAAACAGCTAAAATTCCATGAAGATAGAATTAGGGAAATAAATGATGCCATGAAACACTACAAAATCAGAATTATTGGAATCCCTGAGGGAGTTGAGAGAGGGAGAAAAGACTAGAAGATATAGCTGAACAAATCCTGGATGAAAATTTCCCTAATTTGGTGAATGAAACAAGTGTTCATGTCCTAGAGGCAAAGAGGACACCCCCAGGATCAACAAGGCTAGAAAAACCTCCAGGCACATAATTGTGAAATTCATGAATCATTAATTCACAGAGTATAACTTAAGGGCAGCTAGAAGGAAGAGATCCTTTATGTACAGAGGGAGGACCATCAGAATAATGTCAGACCTGTCCACAGAAACCTAGCAAGCCAGAAAGGGCTGGCAAGATGTAAAGACATATTCAGGAAACTAAATGGAAAAAAATGTGCAAGCAAGGATAATGTACCCAGCAAGGTTGACCTTCAAATGGAAGGAGAGATAAAGAGCTTCCAGGACCGGCAAGATCTAAATGACTATGTGACCACCACCCCAGGAGTACAAGAAATATTAAGGGGGTTTCTATAAAAGATGAAAGAACCCAAGAATGACAGAGAACAAACATTTATGGAGCTAATCTATAGAAACAAGAACTTCACAGGCAACAGCATGTCAATAACATCATACCTATCAATAATCACTCTCAACATGAATGGCCTAAATGCTCCAATAAAACAGCACAGGGTTGCAGAATGGGTAAAATGACAGGACCCGTCCATACGCTGTCAAAAAGAGACACATTTTGAATCTAAAGACACTTCCAGACTGAAAGTGAATCAATGGAGGACCATCTTTCATGTCAGTGGACCTCAAAAGAAAGCTGGGTAGCGATTCTCATATCACATAGATTATATTTTAATCTAAAGACTATAGTCAGAGATACAGGAGGACACTACATCTTTCTTAAACAGTCCATACACCAGAGAGTCTCTGTAGTGCACACGCATGCAGGAGAGATTGAGATCCTGCAGTCCTGCAGGTCATGGGCAAGTCTGCAAAATTGCCTCCTTTGGGGATTGCATGCGCCTGGCCCAAGGGGTGGAAAAAAGCAGTGGAAAAAAAGTGGTGGTTTCAAAAGTGGCACTTTTATAGATACTCCAATCAGCCGTGTTCCCTCGTGGGGCACTGGGGAGCACTTTCAATCTGCAGATTTATATCCTTGTCAATGGCGGTCAGCCTTCCCTGGTTGCCTCTCTGGCATTTCCTTTCTTTCTCCTACTGTCCTCCATATTACTCCTTATGTTCCACAAGTAAGTGAAACCATATGATATTTGACTTTCTCTGCTTGGCTCACTTTAATCAGCATAATCTCCAATCTGGTCCATGTTGCTACAAAAGTTGGGTATTCATCTTTTCTGATGGAGGCATAATATTCCATTGTATAAATGTACCATATCTTCTTTATCCATTCGTCTGTTGAAGGTCACCTTGGCTCTTTCCACAGTTTGGTGATTGTGGCCATTGCTGCTATGAACATTGGGGTACATATTGCCCTTCTTTTCATTACATCTGTATCTTTGGGCTAAATACCCAGTAGTGCAATTGCAGGGTCATAGGGTTGCTCTATTTTTAATTTTTTAAAGAATCGTCACACTGTTTTCCAAAGCAGCTGCACCAACGTGCATTCCAACCAACAGTGTAAGAGGGTTCCACATTCTCCACAGCTTCTCCAACACATGTTGTTTCCTATCCTGTTAATTGTGGCCATTCTGACTAGTGTAAGGTGATATCTCAAAGTGATTTTGATTTTAAATTCCCTGATAGCTAATGATAACCAACATTTTTTCATGTGTCTGTTAGCCATTTGTATGCCGTCTAAGGAGAACTGCCTCTTCATGTCTCCTGCCCATTTTAATGTGATGATCTTTATTTTTGTTGTTGAGTTTGAGGAGTTCTTTATAGATCTTGGATATCAGCCCTTCAACTGTAGTGTCATTTGGGAATATCTTCATCTATTCTGTGGGTTGCCTCTTTGTTCTCTTTCTATTTCCTTTGCTGTACAGAAGCTTTTTATTTTGATGAAGTCCCAAAAGTTCATTTTCACTTTTGTTTCCTTTGTCTTTGGAGATGTGTCTTGAAAGAAGTTGCTGCGGCCAACGTCTAAGAGGTTACTGCCTATGTTCCCCTCTAAGATTTTGATAGATTCCTGCCTCACATTGAGGTCCTTCATCCATTTTGAGTTTATCTTTGTGTGTCGTGTAAGAGAATGGTCGAATTTCACTATTCTATATGTAGCTGTCCAATGTCCCAACCACCAATTATTGAAGAGATTGTCTTTTTTCCACTGGATATTTTTTCCTACTTTGTTGAAGATTATTTGAACATAGATTTGTGGGTCCATATCTGGACTTTCTACTCTGTTCCATTGGTCTATGTGTCTGTTTTTGTGCCCATACCATGTTGGCTTGGTAATCACAGCTTTGTAATAAAGCTTGAAATCAGGCAATGTGATGCCCCCAGTTTTATTTTTTTTTTCAACATTTCCTTAGCAATTCAGGGTCTTTTCTAGTTCCATATAAATTTTAGGATTGTTTGCTCCAGCACTTTTAAAAATGTTGGTGGAAATGAGCATTGGCTTCAACTCTAAGTCACTAGATGCATTAGTCCCTAATAGGACAGTCAATCTGATATTTGAAAATAGGCAATGTAATATTTCACACTTCTGGATCTCTACAGGGGAAGAAGAGCATCGACAAAGATGTAGAGTGGAGTGGGAACACTTGGAGTGATATTCAAAAACCAAGGGACGTTGGGGAGGGAGCCCACAGAGGCGACCCATTGGAAAGCAATACCCCAGCACAAAAATGCTCTGTTTGGGGAACAACAACAGATTACAGTCTAATTAAAAGCAGTAAAAGGGGTGCCTGGGTGGCTGGGTTGGTTAAGTAACTGCCTTCGGCTCAGGTCATGATCCCAGAGACCCGGGATCGAGCCCCACATCAGGCTCCCTGCTCGGCTGGAAGCCTGCTTCTCCCTCTTTCACTCCCCCTGCTTGTGTTCCCTCTCTGGCTGTGTTTCTCTCTGCCAAATAAATAATAAAATCTTAAAAAAAAAAAGCAGGCAAAAACGGAGAACCTGAGGGGCAGCCGGGGAAACAGGGATGTAGATCTTTGGAGAGAAAGCCCTCCCTGGTGCTGCGTGAGGGAATGTGGTGGAACAGAGTGTCTTTAAAACTGCCACTTTTTTCCCCACCACTTTTTTCTGCCCCTTGGGCCAGGCGTGCAGCCCCCAGGGGAGGCGATTTTGCAGACTTGAGTGTGGCCATGGGGCCTCGGGATGTCAGTACCTCCTGCGTGAGTGTGCACTACAGACTCTCTGGATAGAGACAAGGTCCCACAATGTGAAATCAGTTGCGGTTTCTGTTGAGTAGGAGCGAAACAACAAGCGGGGGCTTCAGGTGCCAATCTGACCAGTGTTCGCAGGTATGCCCAGTTGTGACAAGTTGCCAAAGGGGAAGATACAGGGAGAGGCTGTGGACTCCGCACCATCCAAAGGTTTGCTAGCCGAGAGCTCTCTCGGAGATGGAGGTCTGGGCGCAGACATCTTGCTCTGGCCTGACTTTCTGAAAAGCTGCAAAAAGCTGCAAAAGAACAAATCCTCCAGAGAAAAAAAGCCTGAAAACCTGGTTGCCATGGAGCCCATCCCCTACAAAGGAGGTGGAGAGAGGCAGCCCAGGTAGAAGGGACTGAAAAACAGCATGGCAGGTCCCGCCCCCAGAAGGCAAGCCAGAAGAACAGGAGGACAACACCAAAACTGTAAAACCCCAATATTGGGAGAAAGGCAGTATATTAAGCTCTGAGTCCTACCCCAAAAGCTGTACGCTTTATAGATACAGCTTTTCACTTTATTTTCTTTTTTAACTATTTTCTATTTTTACCTTTAAAGTTTTCACTTTAAATGTAAAATTCATTCTCACAGCTTCTGTTCTTTTAATTTTTAACCCACTTATTATTACAATGTGATACTTAATACAACACTCCATAATAACTTTTTACCTTGAATTTTTTCAAACGCATACCTGTGTTTCCTGTTGTTGTTGCTTCCTTTGTTTGTTTGTTTTTTCTGTTTTTTTTCCATTCTTCTCTCTTCTTTCCTTTATTCTTTTTTTCTTTTAAATATACATATAGTTATAAGCTTCAAGGTAATCCTTCATTCCTATTCAATACTACCCCTATATACAAGACAGTTTTACTCTCCCTATATCTTTAGAAAGTGGACTCCTCCAACAATAATAAAAAGACAAACCCAGGAGGATCTGAAATACTTTCCTTGCACACAAGGAGGGTTTGTATTAACCTTCTCGCCCTAGTCTGTCAGCATTTCTGTGTAATTGTTTTTGCCTTTGTAATATATAAATACTGGTCTTGAGGATCATTCGGGTTGGGCTTAGCTTTTTGATCTCTTCAACTTTCTTTTACTCTTGATGGTCTTTTTTTTACTCTGTTGTAGTTTTGTACCATATAAATCCTACCATTCAGGTCCATTATGGCTGAGTTTTTTCTTCCTTCTTTTCTCTTTTTCTCTCTCTTTTTTCTTTCTTCTTCCTTTTCAGTGGTTACTTCTGATTGCTCTGAAACCTTCCAACAAGCAATTCACCTCTATAATGGTTGATATATTCAGCTATACATCCCCTCAAACACCCCGTGCCAAAATGACTCAGAGGAGGAATGCTAAACAGAAGAAAAACTCAGAGACTGCAACACCTGTCACAGAATTACTGGAAAAGAACATAAACAATATGACAGAAATGGAATTCAGGGGAGCAATTTTCCAAGCAATGGCAAAGTTGTCACATAATTGTGAAATTCATGAATCACAAAATAAAACAATATGTATTAATGGCAGCTAAGGGGAAGCGATCCCTTACATACAGAGGGAGAACCATCAGACTAACCTCAGACCTATCCACAGAAACCTGGCAAGCCTGAAAGGGCTGGCAAGACATATTCAGGAAATTAAATGAAAAAAAAAATGCAACCAAGAAGAATATACCCAGAAAGGTTGAATTTCAAATTTGAAGGAGAGATAAAGAGCTTCCAGGACCACCAAAGTCTAAAAGATTATGCAACCACCAGGCCAGCACTACAAGAAATATTAAGAGGGGTTCTATAAAAGATAAATGAACACAAGAGTGACACCGAACAGAAATTTACAGAGGTAATCTATAGATACATAAACTTCACAGGCAACATGATATCAATAAAAACATATCTATCAATAATCACTCTCAATATGAATGGCCTAAATGCTCTAATAAAAAGGCACAGGGTTGCAGACTGGATAAAATGACAGAACCATCCAAGTTAACAAGAGACATATTTTGAATCTAAAGACATTTCCAGATTGGAAGTGAGGGGATGGAGGACCATCTTTCATGCCAGTAGACCTCAAAAGAAACCTGGGGTAGTGATTCTCATATCAAACAAATTGCATTTTAATCTAAAGACACTAGTCAGAGACACAGAAGGATGCTACATCATTTTTGAGGGTTTATACACCAAGAAGATCTAACAATAGAAAACATTTATGCCCCCAACATGGGAGCAGCCAACTACACAAGCCAACTGTTAAGCAAAATAAAGAGTCATATTGATTCGACTACATTAATTGTAGGAGATCTTAACATACCACTCTCAGCAATGGACAGATCATCTAAACAGAAAATTAACAAAGAAACAGGAGGTTTGAATGATACATTGGACCAGATGGATCTCATAGATATATTCAGAACATTCCTAAAACAGCAGAATACACATTCTTCTCGAGTGCACATGGAACATTCTCCAGAATAGACCACATAATAGGTCACAAATCAAGGCTCAACCAATACCAGAAGATTGAGATTATTCCCTGAATATTCTTTGATCACAATGACTTGAAACTGGAACTCAACCACAACAAAAAGTTCAGAAGGAAATAAACACTTGGAAGCTAAAGACTATCCTGCACAAGAATCTATGGATTAACCAGGAAATCAAAGAAGAACTGAAATACTTCATGGAAACCAATGATAATGAAGATACATCAATCCAAAATCTATGGGATACAGCAAAGGCAGTCCTGAGGGAGAAATACATAGTCATCCAAGAAAAATCCCGAATACACCAACTCTCATTACACCTTAAAGAACTGGAAAATCAACAACAAATTAAACCAACCCCACACAGAAGACAGGAAATAATTAAGAATAGAGCAGAGATCAATGATTTAGAAAGTAGAGATACAGTAGAACACATCAACGAAATTAGAAGCTGGTTCTTTGAAAGAATTAAAAGATCAATAAACTATTTGCCAAACTCATCCAAAAGAAAAGGGAGAAACCCAATTAATAAAATTATGAATGAAAGGGGAGAGATCATGATTAACACCAAAGAAATAGAAACAATCATCAGAAATTATTATCAACAGTTATATGCCAATAAGTTTAACAACCTAGAAGATATGGATGCATTCCTGGAAACCTATAAACTTCCAAGACTGAAACAGGAAAATTGACAATCTGCATAGACCTATATCTAGTAATGAGATTGAAGCTTTAATCAAAAACCTCCCAAAAAACAAGAGCCCAGGACTGGACGGATTTCCTGGGGAATTCTACCAAACATTCAAAGAAGAAATAACACCTATTCTCCTGAAGCTCTTTCCAAAAATAGAAACGGAAGGAAAACTTCCAGACTCTTTCTATGAAGCCAGCATTACTCTATTCCCCAAACCAGACAAAGACCCCATCAAAAAGGAGAACTTCAGACCAATATCTCTGATGAATATGGGTGCCAAGATTCTTAACAAGATCCTTGCTAAGAGGATCCAACAATACATTAAGAAGATTATCCACCATGACCAGGTGGGATTTATCCCAGGGATGCAAGCGTGGTTCAACACTCACAAATCTATCAATGTAATAGAACAAATCAATAAGAGAAGAGAAGAATCACATAGTACTCTCAATTGATGCAGAAAAGGGATTTGCCAAAATAGAACATCCATTCCTGATTAAAACTCTTCAAAGTATATGGATAGAGGGAACATTCCTCAACCTCATAAAATCTATCTATGAAAAACCCACAGTGAATATCATTCTCAATGGGGAAAAACTGACAGCCTTCCCTCTGAGATCAGGAACAAGACAAGGATGCCCATTCTCACCACTACTGTTCAACATAGTGTTAGAAGTCCTAACAGCAGCAATCAGACAACAGAAAGAAATAAAATGTATTCATATTGGCAAAAAAGAAGTCAAACTCTCTCTCTTTGCAGATGATATGATACTTTATGTGGAAAACCCAAAAGACTACCCCCAAACTGCTAGAACTCATACAACAATTCAGTAACATGGCAGGTTACAAAATCAATGCACAGAAATTAGTTGCATTCTTGTACACTAACAGTGAAAATATAGAAAGGGAAATCAGAGAATCGATTCCATTTACTATAGCATCAAAAACCATAAGATACTTAGGAATAAACCTAACCAAAGAAGTCAAGGATCTGTACTCGAGGAACTACAGAATACTCATGAAAGAAACTGAAGAAGATACAAAAGGATGGAAGAGCTTTCCATGCTCATGGATCGGAAGAATAAACATCATTACAATGTCTATACTGCCCAGAGAAATCTATACTTTCAATGCCATTCCGATCAAAATTCCACCAACATTTCTCAAAGCGTTGGAACAAGCAATCCTAAAATTTATATGGAACCACAAAAGAACCTGAATCGCTAAGGAATGGTTGAAGAAGAAAAACAAAGTTGAGGGCATCACGTTACCTGACTTCAGGCTTTATTTCAAACCTGTGATCACCAAGACAGCATGCTACTGGCACAAAACAGACAAACAGACCAATGGAACAGAGTAGAGAGTCCAGATATGGAACCAAAAATCTAGGGTTGAATCATCTTCGAAAAAGCAGGAAAAAATATCCAGTGGAAAATAGACAATCTCTTCAATAAATGGTGCTGGGAAAATTGGACAGCTACGTATAGAAAAATGAATCAAGACCATTCTCTTACACCACACACAAAGGCAAACTCAAAATGGATGAAAGACCTCAACGTGAGGCAGGAATCCATCAAAATCCTCGAAGAGAACACAGGTAGTAACCTCTTTGATACCAGCCACAGCAACTTCTTTCAAGACACGTTTCCAAAGGCAAAGGAGACAAAAGTGAAAATGAACTTTTGGGACTTCATCAAAATAAAAATCTTCTGCACGGCAAAGGAAACAGTTAACAAAACAAAAAGGCAATCCACAGAATGGGAGAGGATATTTGCAAATGACCCTACAGACAAAAGGCTGATATCCAAGATCTATAAAGAACTAATCAAACTCAACATCTAAAAAGAAGATGAACACATCAAAAAATGGGCAGGAGTCATGAAGAGGCACTTCTCCATAGCCATTTGGCTAAGAGACACATGAAAATATGTTCATCGTCACTATCTATCAGGGCAATTCAAATCAAAACCTTACACCAGTCAGAATGGCCAAAATTAACAAGACAGGAA
Organism: Spilogale gracilis; assembly: GCA_004023965.1. Lineage (NCBI taxonomy): Eukaryota > Metazoa > Chordata > Mammalia > Carnivora > Mephitidae > Spilogale > Spilogale gracilis. Next base: position 102,540 of record PITA01003854.1, on the reverse strand, counting down.
ACAACAAGTGTTGGAGAGGCTGTGGAGAAAGGGGAACCCTCTCACACTGTTGGTCTGAATGCAAATTGGTGCAGCCGCTTTGGAAACCGTGTGGAGATTCCTTAAAAAATCAAAAATAGAGCTACCCTATGACCTTGTAATTGTACTACTGGGTATTTACCCCAAATATACAGATGTAGTGAAAAGAAGGGCCATATGTACCCCAGTGTTCATAGCAGCAATGGCCTCATTCGCCAAACTGTGGAAAGAGCCAAGGTACCCTTCAACAGATGAATTGATAAAGAATATGTGGTACATATATACAATGGAATACTTCATCTCCATCAGAAAGAATGAATATCCAACTTTTGTAGCAACATGGACTGGATTGGAAGAGATTATACTGAGTGAAATAAGCCTAGTAGAGAAAGTCAAGTATCACATGGTTTCACTTACTTACGGTGCATAAGGGGTAATAAAGAGGACAGTAGGAGAAGGAGAAGAAGGTAATATAGAAGGAGAAGAAGGTAATATAGTAGGAGAAGGAAAAGAAATAGGAAGTAGGGTAATTCAGGGAAAGAAAGGAAACATGAAAGACTTTGGACTCAGAAGCAGACATTAGGGTCTTGGATGGAAGGGGGTGGGGCGATGGGAGAGCCTGGTGGTGGGTACTGCGGGCATGTATTTCATGGAGCACTGGGTGTGAGGCATAAGCAATGAATCTTGGAACACTGAAAATATAAAATAAAAAAATAAAATACAAAAGAAAATGATATAGAAATGACCAATGAACATATGGAAAGGTGCTTGTCATGATTAGTAATCAGAGAAGTGCAAATTTCAAGCCATGGGATAATGTTATTGTCTTAAGAGAATATTAAAATTTAAAACACTTAAAAAATTTAAAAAAATTGAAAAAAGAATAGCTAAATTCTTTTCTGAAATACAGTGGAAATAATAACAGAAAACTTAGACTTCAGAAAGGTAGGAATGACATCAGAATGGAAAAAATAGGGTAATTATAATGGAATATTCTTCTCATGAATTTCTTCAGTCATGATTAAGAAAACGGAAGAAAGGAAGCAAGAAAAGAAAACCCTGCCAGAGTGGGGCCCAGTAGTAGGATTTATAGGGTACAAAACTACTACAGGGTAAAGAAAAAGGCCATCAAGAGTAAATAAAGAGATCAAAAAGGTAAGCCCAACCTGGATGACCCCCAAGACCAGTATTTATATAATACAAAGGCAAAAACAATTACACAGAAACACTGACAGACTAGGGTGGGAAGGTGAAGGCAGACACTCCTTGTGGGCAAGGAAAGTATTTCAGATCCTCCAATGTTTGTCTTGTTATTATTGTTTGAGGAGCCCACTTTCTAAAGATATAGGGAGATTAGAACTTGTTGTTTATAGGGGTAGTATTGAATAGGGATGTAGGATTACCTTGACGCTTATAACCATATGTATATTTAAAAGAAAAAATAAAGGAAAGAAGAGAGAAGAAAAGGAAAAAACAGATAAAACAAACAAACATCCAAGAGGCAACAACCACAACAACAACAGAAAACACAGGCATGTGTTTGAAAAAATTTCAAGGTAAAAAATTGTTATGGAGTGTTGTATTAAGTATCACGTTGTGATAAATAGTGGGTTAAAAATTAAAAGAACAAAAGCTGTGAGAATGAATTTTTAAGTTTAAAGTGGAAACTTTAAAAGTAAAAATAGAAAAAAGTTAAAAAACCAAATAAGGTGAAAAACTGTATCAATAAATTGTACAGCTTTTGGGGCAGTACCAGGAGTTTAATAAATTGCCTTTCTCCCGATGTTGGGATTTTACAGTTTGGGTGTTGTCCTCTTGTGCTTCTGGCTTGCGGGCGGGGCCTTCCATGCTGTTTTTCAGTCCCTTCTACCTGGGCTGCATCTCTCCCCATCTTCCTAGGGACTAGAGTCTATTGTATCCAGGTTGTCAGGTTTCAGTTCTCTAAAGGGTTTGTTCTTTTGTGGCTTTTTGCAGCTGTTGAGGAAGTCAGGTCAGAGCAAGATGTTTGCGCCCAGACCTCCTTCCCAGAGAGAGCCCCTAATTAGCAACCCTCTGGACGATAGGGGGACCCCACAGTCTCTCCCTGTATCCTCTCCCTTGGCTGCCTGTCATAGCCAGGAGGGCGCAGATGCTGGTTTGATTCCTGTCCAAAGCTCCTGCTTGTCATTTAGCTCCCGCGCCATGAAAACCACAACTGATTTTGGGTCGTGCAACCTTGTCTGTGCCCAGGGAGTCTGTGGTGACCCCCACACGGGAGGGACTGAGGTCCCGCAACCCCGCACTTCCCGTGCAAGTCTGCAAGATTGCCTTCCCTGGGGGGTTCCACGCCTGGCCCACGGGGTGGAGAGAAGCAGCAGGGAAAAGCAGCAGAGGAAAGAAAAAAAAAGGAAAATAAAAGCCGTGGAAAACTAGACTCCGCTCCGCGGGCTTCATCGTGTTACCTCATGCCTCACCAGGCACACTTTCTCTCTGCAATTTATATCCATATTTCCCCGGCTGCCCCTCAGGCACTCCGTTTCTGTTTGCTTTGAATCAGACCATAATCTGCTGTTGTTCCCCAAACACAGAGCACTTTGCTGCTGGGGTATTGCTTTCCAATGGGTCGCCTCTGCGGGATTCCTCCCCCACCATGCCCCTTGTCTTTGGATATCCTTCTGATCATCGCTCTCACTCCATTCTACCTCTTTGCCGATGCTCTTTGTCCCCTGTGGTGATCCAGAAGTGTGAAATATTACATTTCAGGCTGATTTCATGGGTGATCACAGTGTTCCTGTAGTTTTTTTTGCAGGAATTGAGTTCACTTCAGGGGACTCCCTGAAATGGGGTCACCTGGCCTTCCACCATCTTCCGATCTCAACAATTACATTTTTTACATGAAGAGGACAGAAATATCTAAATGGAAGAAACATTTCAATACCTTATTCAAAGTGGTAAAAACATTGATAATAGTAGGCTGATAAGTTATGTATATATTTTTTAATTCTTAGAAAAAACACTGAAATCATAGAAAATGAAATATGTTCAATAGCATTATAAGTAAAACATTATGGGATCATTTATATGTTTGAGTAACCCACAGGAAGTCAATAAAAGCAGAAAAGGGAAATGGGAGTGAGTAAAGAAACTCTAAATAAATAATATTATGGCAGACCAAACTGAAAACAGTTTATTACATTAAATAGACATAGTGTAGGAGGATACCAGAAGATGGCAGCATAGGATGATCCTGGGGCCTCCTCTTCCCACAGACACACAAAGACAAAACATTTGGAGCAATCCTCTCCACAAATTATTTGAATACTAGCAGAACAACTCTTCCACAATGCAGAACAGGAAAAAAAATTAGAAAAAGACAAAAGCTGTACCACGACTGGTAGAAGGGGCAGTGAAGTAATCTTACCAGGACACTAATGAGTGGTGCAGAGACCTATGAGGGAGGGATATAAAAAATACACAACTCCTTTCTGAGAAACAGGGGAGTTGAGTGAAATCAAGGGCACCTCATCCCATGTGACCTGAACTGGAAATTTAAGCCCTCCCACAAATGGTTGACTTTGAAAACCGGTGGGGCTAACACCTGGGAAAGCCGGAGAGATATAGGGAACAAAAACTGCACTCTTGAAGGGCTTGCACATAAAATCATTTGTACCAAAACGAGTCCCAAAACAGGCAGTACCTTGAGAAGCACCTAGGCTATGTGTATGGGAGATTCACTGACTAGTCTTAGGGAGTATACCAGAGGGGTAGGAGTCTGTTGGAGATCTCACTAGGGACAAAGGTACTGACTGACAGATGCCAGTTTGTTTTCTTTCTTCCTCACTAGCCTGGTGCTGGTAGGCACCACTTTTGGTGTTCTCAGTCTTCCTTCCAAGTGATGCTTACCCCACCTGTACATTCCCTGTAACCTGTCCCAGAAGACTTGGCCTAGTTCTTGTCCACTGTGCCCCCATCTCATCAGTTCTGGCAAGCGGATCACCCGGGGCAAGTGCAAATCCATCAGAGCCCCAACCTTGCCAAAGTCAACAGGCAGGCTTGCCCTGGCCTAGCACTCATTCACTGAGGTCCCTGTCTTCCCTGACCTGACCAGTGGGCTTGTCTCAGACTGGTGTTTCTTTCTTTCTTTTTTTTTAAGATTTTATTTATGTATTTGACAGAGAGAGAGATCACAAATAGGCAGTAAGGCAGGCAGAGAAAGAGGAGGAATCAGGCTCCCTGCTGAGCAGAGAGCCTGATGTGTGTCTCAATCCCAGGACCCTGAGATCATGACCTGAGCCAAAGGCAGAAGCTTAACCCTCTAAGCCACCCAGGGGCCCCAAGCTGGTGTTTCTCATCACTGTCATTGCCTCACCAGACACTAACGGGTAGGCACACCCAGTCTTGGTTCTTTTTCACTGCAACACACTCTCAGTCCAAGTGGATGGGTTTGTCCCTGACTGTCAATCATCCACCATGATTCTATCACTCCAGACGAACCTGACAAACGGGACATTCTTTGAACATTTGGCACTGCTGGTTGGGAGACTTACATTTGTGGTCCCTGTGGGACTGCAAAAAATCAGCAAGTCAGAAGGTGGAAAACTACTACTAGGACATTGCACAAACAACATACTGCAGCACAACTCCATATTTCCATCAAACACCCCTTCAAGATAGGGAGAGACAGCTGCATCACCAAATACATGGAAAAAATACAGAGAGGAAAAATGAGACAGAGAAATATGTTCCAAATGAAAGAACAAGACAAAACCTCAGAAAAAGACAATGAAAGCAGTCTATCTGATAAAGTATTCAAAGTAATAATAATGTTACTGAACTTTGGAGAAGAAAGAATAAGCACAGTGAGTTCTTCAAGAAGGATATAGAAAATATAAGAAAGATCCAACAAGAGTCACAGAGCTAAAGAATAAAATACCTGAACTGAAAAAATACACAAGAAGGGTTCAATAGCAGACTGGATGAAGTAGAAGAACAAATCAGTGAGTTGGAAGATGAAGTAATAGAAATGGATAAGACAGAGCAGGGGAAAAAGTGAACAGTTTAAGGGACTTTTGGGATAACATCCAGTGATATGAACTGAAGTCTCTCAAGTCCTGAGTCTCAAGTTTAGGACCTAAATCCCAAGAGATTGGGACTGAATTCTCAAATCACAGATGTCCTAGAAAAAGAGTGAAAGAACCAGAAAAATTATTTGAAGAAATAATAGCTGAAAACTTTCCTAATCTGGGGAAAGAAACAGACATCCAGTTCCAGGGATCTCAATAAGTCCCAAATAAAATGAATGCAGAGATCCACACCAAAAGACAATCTAATTGAAATGTCAAAACTTCATAAATAAAGGATCTTAAAAACAACAAGAGAAAAAAACTTATAAACAAGGGAAACCCCATAAGACTCTGAACAGATTGCTCAGAAGATATTCTGCAGACAGAAGAGAGAATCATAACATACTCAAAGTGCTAAAAACTTCTAATGAAGAATTCTCATTGAAAGAGAGATCAATAGTTTTCCAGTTAAACAAAAGCTGAAGGAATTTATAAGAAATGTTAAAGGGAATTCATTGAGCTGAAAAGAAATGGCACTAATTACTAACAAACATGAAAAAGTGAAAACCTCACCATAACAGGTAAATATATGCAGGCATAACTTGTTTTATTGCTCTTTACTATACTTTGCACATATCTCATTTTCTATTAATTGAAGGTTTGTGGCAACCCTGAATCAAGCAAGTTTATCAGCACCATTTTTCTAGCAGCATTTGTTTACTTAATGTCTCTGTATCATATTTTTATAAGTATTACAATATTTCAAACTCTATCATTATTACTTAATTTTTATATAGTTGTCTGTAATCAGTAATGTTTGGCATCATTATTGCAATTAGTTTGGGATGACATAAAACTTACAAATCAAACTTAGTTGATAAATGTGTGTGTTTTGACTGCTCTACCAGCGGGCCATTCTCCCATAATGTTTTCTTCCCTTGGGCTTCCCTATTTCCTTAGAAAAATATTAAACAAGACTAACTAATAATCCTACAATGGCCCCAAATTCTTCAAGTGAAAGAAAAATCTCTCTCACTCTAAATGAAAAGCTAGAAATGATAGCTAAAATAGGTCTCTTCCATTAAACAGCCAAATTTTGAATGCAAAAAAAAGGTTCCTAAAGTAAATTCAACATAATACTCCAGTGAACACACAAATGATAACCAAGTCAAATAGCCTTATTGATAATATGTAAAAAAATTTTGGTGGTTTGAATATAAGATCAAACCAGCCAATAATCCCCTTAAACCAAATCCTAATCCAGAGCAAGGCCTTAACTCTTTTTATTCTGTGAAGGGTTAGAGAAGTAAGGAAGCTACAGATGAAAAATATGAATAGAGCAGTAATTGGTTCATGAGGTTTAAGAAGCCATCTCCATAACATAAAAGTGCAAGGTGAAGCAGCAAGTGCTGATGTGGAAGACACAGCAAGTTATCTGTATGATCTAGCTAAGATAATAAAGGTGGCTACACTAAATAACTGATTTTTACTGCATACAAAGAAGCTTTCTATTAGAAGATGCTACCTAAAAATATCATAGCTAGAGAGAAGTCCATGCCTTGTTTCAAAGTTTCAAAGGATGGCTGAATCTCTTATTAGGAACTAATGCAGCTGGTGACTTTAAGTTGAAGCCAATGCTCATCTACCATTGTGAAAATCCTGGGGCCTTTAAGAATTATGCTAAATCTACTCTCTGTGTGCTCTATAAATGTAACAAGAAAGTTTGAATGATAGTGCATCTGTTTATAACATCGTTATCTGAATATTTTAAGCCCACAGTTGAGACATGTTCCTTGGAAAAAAGATTCCTTTCAAGATATTACTGCTCATGAAGGGGCAGGGATCTTTTTTTTTTTTTTTAAGATTTTATTTATTTGATAGCAAGAAACACAGCTAGAGAGGGAACACAAGCAAGGGGAGTGAGAGAGGGAGAAGTAGGCTTCCTGCCGAGCAGGGAGCCCGATGTGGGGCTCGATCCCGGGTCTCCGGGATCATGACCTGAGCCGAAGGCAGTCGCTTAACCAACTGAGCCACCCAGGCGCCCCAAGGGGCAGGGATCTTAAGGAGGTTTCTTTAATAATGAAAGACCTGATGGGTGCCATTTCTCTTTTCCAAACCCTATGCCCCCAAGCTAGATATCCAGAAATCAGCATAAACACTAACCACACAGCTTTCTAACACCATGAATCCCATCCATGTGTTCTCCTACAATCCGCCTCATCCCTCCAGCCCTACGTGGCACAAGTTTCTCCATAGTAACTCCAGCCAGTTCTCATCTACTGAGAAGCACCCGTAGGGACCAAGGATGGGCACATACCCTGCTAACACCATGTGCCCTGCCTCCACCTTCTCCTGCAGGTTTGCTCAATCTGACCTGTCATACATAGCAAAAGTTCATCTGAAGGGGTCCCTGATGCATTTCATTCTGCAAGCAGTTGCAACAGTGACCAACGCCACTCCAAAATGACTCTTTCCAGGGATAGAGGAGAAAACAACCACAAACACAAGCTTGAATGCAGCCTCCGTCGTGGCCCCACCCACCAAAGAAATCTCACAGTGGCACAAGGAAAGAGCCTTGTATTTTGTGGTCATTATAACACCAACAAATGGATTGGGGGCAGGCACCTGGTTGGAATACAAGCCTGACACACCAAAAAAAAAAAAAAGAAGCCTTTAAGGAGACAATGCAGAAAGACACATTACAGAGTGGTGCAAACACAGCCCAGCAAGTGGGCTGAGCACATGCATCTTCTTTGAGTCAACTATAAGTCTAAGGTGGGTCCAGACTGGCCTCTTTATAGCACAGGAAATAAACAATGCCAACAATAAACAAAGGGGGCCATTGAAGCAGACTAGGCTGAAAGGAAACATAGCTCAAGCACAACAGTAGGGCACACAAAACACACAGGAGACAGTCCTAAGTGCTTTGTTCTGGTGAATAGAGGACATTGTACTACAGGGCATCTTCTAACTACAGGGTTGTTACTTTCAAGAGTGGGGAATGTAGCTGACTTTCACAATAAATAGAAACACAGAGTGGTAGACAAAATGAAGAGACAAAAATATGTTCCAAATGAAAGAAAAGGGCAAAATCATAGTAAAAGAGCTTAATGAAACAGAGATAAACAATATGCCTGATACAGATCTCAAAGTAATGGTCATAAGGATATTTACTGTACTTGAAGAAAGAGATGAAAATCTCAGTGAGAACTTCAACCAAGAGACAGAAAATATAAAGAAGAACCAATCAGAGATGAGTAAATCAACAACATAAATATACACTAGATGGAATCGACAATAGACAAGGAAAAAGAAAAACAAATCAGCAAGGTGGAAGACAGAGTGATTGAAAGTAACCAAGCAGAACAGGAAAAACGAATAATAAAAAATGAGAAAGTGTTGAGGGAACTTAGTGACATCGACAAGCATAATAACATTTGCCTTATATGGATCCCAAAAGGGGAAAACAAGAAAAGAAATTTATTTAAATAAATAACTGAAAAAATCACTAATCTGGAGAAGGAAACAGACATCCAGATCCATGAGGCACAGAAATCTTCTAACAAAACCAAACCAAGAAGGTCCATACCAAGATAAATAATGGTTAAAATGGCAAAATGTAGTGATAAAGAATTTCAAAAGCAGCCAGAGAAAAGAAAGCTGTTGTTACATACAAGAGAAACACCATACGGTCATCAGTTAATTTTCAGCAGAAACTTTGCAGGCCAGAAGGGATGGGCATAATATATTCGAAGTGTTGAATATAGGGGGAAAATCTGCAACTAAAATACTCTGTCTAGGAAGGTTATCATTCAGAATAGAAGGAGAAATAAAGAGTTTTCCGGACAAACAAAAGTTAAGGAGTTCATCACCACTAAACTGGCTTCACAAGAAATGTAAAAGGAAGTTTTTGAGTGGAAAGAAAAGGCGATAATGAATAGTAAGAAAGTAAGGAAATGAAAAAATTTCACAGGTAAATACAAACATAATAAAAGTAGAAGATCAATTACTTATAAAACCAGCATGGTGGTTAAAGCACAAAAACAATAAAATCAATTATATTTATAAAAATCAGACAAGGGATTCATAAAATAAAAGGTTGTAAAATATGACATCATATACATAAAACATGGGTCAAGGGAGTAAAAATTTAGTGCTTTTAGAAAGGGTTTAAACTTAAGTAACCATTAACTTTTTAATTAACATACAATGTATTATTTGCTTCAGGGGTACAGGTCTGTGAATCATCAGTCTTACACAATTCACAGCACTCACCATAGGACATACCCTCCCCAATGTCCATAATCCAGCCACCCTATCTCCCACCACCCAGCAGCCCTTATTTTGTTTCCTGAGATTAAGAGTCTTTGATGGTTTGTCTCCCTCCCTAGTCTCATCCATCTTGTTTCTTTTTTGCCCTCCCTTCCCCCCATGACCTCCCCCATTCTGCTTCTCAAATTCGTTATATCATAGAGATCATATAATTGTTTTTTTCTGATTGACTTATTTCATTTAGCATAATACCCTCTAGTTCCATGCATATCAAAGTAACCATCAACTTTATAATATAGACTATTATATGCATAGGATGTTATGTATCAACCTAATGGTAAACAAACAAACAAAAAATCTAAAGTAAATATGCAAAAAATGAAAAAGAAAAAATCTAAGTATATCACCAAAGAAAGGATTAAACCACAAGAGACAGCGGAAAACTACAGAAACAACCATAAAACAAGTAACAAAGGGGCAATAAGTATATACATGTCAATAATTTGAATGTAAAAGGGCTAAATACTCCCATCAAAAGACATAGGATGATGGAATGAATAAAAAAGAAAGACCCATCTACATGCTGCATACAAGAGACACACTTCAGACCTAAAGACACAGGCAGATTAAAAGTGAAGGGATGGAAAAACCATTATCATGGAACTGGAAGTGAAAAGAAAGCTGGAATATAAATGCATATATCAAACAAAATAGACTTTAAAACAAAGAGTGCAATGAGACAAAAATGATACATAATGATAAAGGGGAAAATCAAACAAGAACATACAACTGTAAACATGCAGGCACTCAACACGGGAGCACCCAAATGTATAAATCAACTATTAACAGACATAGAGGAAGAAATTGATAATAATACAATAATACTCAGGGACTATAACACTCCACTTACATCAATGGATAGATCATCCAGGAGAAGGAAAAAGATGGCAGAAGAGTAGGGGACCCTATTTCAACCAGTCCCTGAATTGAGCTGGATATCTACCACACCATTATGAACACCCATGAAATCAGCCCGAGATGTAAGAAGATATATCTTAATCTCTACAAACAGTATCTCTGGTGGTTGCTCTCAAGGTATGAAGTGGGGAGCTGTGATTCCACAGGCAGATATCAGAAAATAAATGGAAGGGGAAAGGAGATGCCATATAATCTTGAGCCAGGAAGGTGAAATAACTTATACAGGAACACAAAAGCCTCCCATGCTGGGGACCCAGCAAAAACTTGCAGATGGGTAGCCAGTAGCCTGGGGAAAGGACTTTAGGGCAGCTCCTCAGACTTAAACTTGGAGCTATGGGGGCATGAGTGCAAACTGGGGGCAGTTTGGGGTTTTAGAAACACAAAGGTAGAGATGTACCCCAACCTGGAAACAAGGTCTGGGAGTACTGCTGTGAGGCACACAATACAGGACACTGCAGTTTTTAGCAGCACAGGTAGAAACAGAGAGTGTGGCCTGGAGAACTCAGTGAAGAGCAGACTTCTATATCTCTGTTTTGAGACAGAGATTTGGACATGGTCACTTCTGCTCTGACTCTCGGAAGAGATAGAGATGGGGAAAGATGTCAGGGAAAGCAACCAGAGAACAAAAGCCCCCCAAAACTGGTTTTCATTGATCCCATACCCCTACAGGGGGCAGAGCAACTCTGACCAAACAAGATTGCCTGAGTAACCACGCGGCAGACCTCTCCCCCAGAAGATAGGCTGGAAGAACAAGAGGCCAACAACCCTATGGTCCTTATAAAACAGGGGCATTTTGCTTCAATTGTGCTCAATAATTTGGACACAATACCTTCCCTCAACCACACCTCAACAAAATGGGTAAGATGAGGAGCCTCTAACAAAGGAAAGATTTAGAGATTGTGGCCTCTGCTGCAGAAAAAATAGGTGTGGATATATAACCAAGATGTCAAAAATTGACTTCAGAGTAACAAGTATCAAGGTGATACCTAGGCTTGAGGAAAATATTAACGACAATATAGAATCTCTGAGGGCAGAAATGACATTTAATCAGGCTGAACTTAAAAATGCTATGAATGAAATGTACTTTAGCTGGATACGTTGACTGCCAGGGTAAACGAGGCAGAAGAACAAATTAGTGAGATAGAGAATAAGATGGTAGAAAAGAAGGAAATCAAGGCAACATGAGAAAAGCAAATTAAAATCCAAGGAATCAAACTGAGAGAGATTAGTTACAGAATAAAATGTTCCAATATCAGAATTATTGGGATCCCTGAGGGGGTGGAGAGAGAGGTCTAGAAGATATATTTGAGAAAATAATAGCTGAATATTTCTCTAATCTGGGGAAGGAAACAAGCATTAGTGTCCAAGAGGCAGAGAGGATCCCTCCCAAGATCATTGGCAACAGACAGAAGTCGTGACATATAATGGTAAAATTTGCAAATCTTAGGTCAAAGGAAAAAATCTTGAAAGCAGCAAGAGGGAAGAGATTTCTTATGTATGGAGGGAGGAACATCAGAATAACATCAGACCTGTGCACAGAGACCAGGCAAGCCAGAAAAGGATAGCAAGATATATTCAGGGTACTAAATGAGAACAACATGCAGCCAAAGATACTTTATCCAGCAAGGCTATCATTCGGTATCTCTGGATAGACAAGGAGCTTCCAACACCAGCAGAAATAGAAATATGTGACCACCAAGAATATGTGACCAAGAATATGTGAGCACCAAGCCAGCCCTGCAAAAAAATATAAGGAGAATTCTATAAAAAGAGAAAGACTCCAAGAGTGATATAGAACAGAAATTTACAGAGACAATCTATAAAAACAAGGAATTCTTCACAGGAATTCTTCACAGGCAACATGATGATGATAGTATCATATCTTTCAATAATCAATCTCAATGTGAATGGTCTAAATGCTTCCATCAAATGGCACAGAGTTGTAGATTGGATAAAAAGAAATGACCCAACCATATGCTATCTATAAGAGACTTATTTTGAACCTAAAGATACATCCAGACTGAAAGTGAAGGGATGGAGAACTATATTCCATGCCAACAGACCTCAAAAGAAGGTGGGGGTAACAATGATCATATCAGACATATTAGACTTAAAGCAAAAGCCTGTAGTTAGAGATATGGAAGAACACTATATTTTTCTTGAAGAGTCTATCCAACAAGAAGATTTAACAGTTGTAAATATCTATGCTCCCAACATGGGAACAGCCAACTACATAAGTCAACTGTTAACAAAAATAAAGAGACATGTTGATAATAATACACTAATAGTAGGAGGCCTCAATCTCTGCTCTCAGCAATACACAGACCATCTAAGCAGAAAATCAACAAAGAAACAAGAGCTTGAATAATACTTCAGACCAGATAGACCTCAGAGATATATACAGAACATTCCACCTTAAACAAAAGAATACTCATTCTTCACAAACATACATGGAACTTTATTCAGAATAGGTCACATACTGGGTCACAAATCAGGTCTCAACCAATACCAAAAGACTGAGATTAGTCCCTGCTTATTTTCAGACCATAATGCTTTGAAACTAGAATTCAGTCACAAGAGAAAATTTGGAAGAAATTCAAACACTTGGAAGCCAAAGACCATCCTTCTTAAGAATGTTTCAGTCAACCAGGAAATCAAAGAAGAATTTAAACAATTCATGGAAACCAATGGGAACAAAAATACATTGGTCCAAAATCAATGGGATACTGCAAAGGCAGTCCTAAGGGGGAAATATATAACCATCCAAGCCTCACTCAAAAAAATAGAAAAATCTCAAATACACAACTTAACTTTATGCTTTAAGGAACTGGAGAAAGAACAACAAAGACTAAATCATGCATAAGAAGAAAAATAATTAAGATTAAGGCAGAAAACAATGAATTAGAAACCATAAATACAGTAGAGCAGATCAATGAAACTAGAAGCTGGTTCTTTGAAAAAATTAATAAAATCAATAAACCACTGGCCAGAATTACCCAAAAGAAAAGAGAAAGGACGCAAATAAATAAAATTATGAATGAAAGGGGAGATATCATGACTAACACCAAGGCAATAAATACAATTATCAAAAATTATTATCAGTAATTCTATGTCAACAAATTACGCAACCTGGAAGAAATAGATGCACTCCTGGAAAACTATAAACTTCCAAGACTGAAACAGAAGAAATTGGCAACCTGAATAGAAGAATAATGAGTAATGAGATTGAAGCAGTGATCAAAAACCTCCCAAAAAAACAGGAGTCCAGGGCCTGATGGATTCCCTGGGGGAAATCTACCAAACATTCAAAGAAGAAATAATACCTATTCTCCTGAAGATGTTTCAAAAACTAAAAACAGAAGGAACACTTCCAAACTCATTCTATAAGGTCAGCATTACCTTGTTCCCAAAACCAGGCAATGCCCCCATCAAAAAGGAGAATTACAGACCAATATTCCTGATGGCTATGGATGCCAGAATTCTCAGTAATACCCTAGCTAATAAGATTGAACAGTACATTAAAAAGATTAGCCATCATGACCAGGTGGGATTTATCTCTGATGCAAGTGTGGTTCAATGTTGACAAATCAATGTGATAGAACACATAAATAAGAGAAGAGACAAGAATCACATGGTCCTCTAAATTGATGCAGAAAAGGCACTTGACAAAATGCAACATCCTTTCCTGGTTAAAACTTTTCAGAATGTAGAGATAGAGGGAATATTCTTGTTGTCTATGAAAAGCTCAGAGCGAATATCATTCTCAGTGGAGAAAAACTGACAGCATTTTCCATAAGGTCAGGAACATGACAAGGATGCCCACTCTCACCACTGTTGTTCAATATGGTACTTGAAGTCTTAGCAGCAGCAATCAGAGAACAAAAAGAAATAAAATGTATTCAAATTGGCAAAGAAGTCAAACTATCTCTCTCTCTGCAGATGACATAATATTTTATGTGGAAAAAACAAAAGACTCCACTCTCAAATTACTAGAACTCATACAGCAATTCAGTAATGTGGCAGGATGCAAAATCAATGCACAGAAATCAGTTGCTCTCCTATACACTAAGAATGTAACTATAGAAAGAGAAATTAAGGAACTGATTTCATTTATAAAAGCACCACAAATCTTAAGATACCTTGGAATAAACCTATCAAAAAGGTAAAAGATCTATACTCTCAAAACAACAGACACTTATGAAGAAAACTGAAGAAAGCACAGAAAGATAGAAAAATATTCCATGCTCATGGATAAGAAGAATAAACATTGTTAAAATATCTATGCTGCCCAGAGTAATCTATACTTTCAATGCCATCCTAATAGAAATACTATTGGCATTTTTCAAAGTGCTGGAACAAACAATCCCAAAAATTTGTATGGAACCAGAAAAGACCCCGAATCGCCAAGGAAATGTTGGAGGTGGGGGAAGAAAGAAAGCTGGGGGCATCATGTTGTCTGATTTCAAGCTATATTACAAAGCTGTGATCAGCAAGACAGGATGGTACTGGCACAAAAACAGACATGTAGATCAATGGAACAGAATAGAAATCACAGATATGAAGCTTCAACTCTTTGGTCAAATAATCTTCAACAAAGCAGGAAAAAATATCCAGTGGGAAAAAAGCAGTATCTTCAATAAATGGTGCTGGGAAAATTGGACAGCTGTATTCAGAAGAATGAAACTCAACAATTCTCTTATACTATATGCAAAGCTAAACTCTAAATGGATGAAAGACTTCAATGTGAGACAAATCCATTAAAATCTTAAAGAACATAGGCTGCAACATTTTTGACATCAGCCACAGCAATTTCTTTTAAGACATGTCTCCAAAGGTAAGGGAAAGAAATCAAAAATGAACCTTTGGGACTTCATCAAAATAAAAACCTTCTTCACAGCAAAGGAAACAACAAAGATAGAGACAGTCCATGTAATGGGAGAAGATATTTGCAAATGACACTACAGATAAAAGGCTGGTGTTCAAGATCTATAAAGAACCCTTTAAACTCAACCCCCCAAAAAACAAATAAGTCAAAAAAATGGGCAGAAGACATTAACAGGCACTTCACCAAAGATGACATATAAATGGTTAACAGACACATCAAAAAATGTTCAACATCATTAGCCATCAGGGAAATTCAAATCAAAACCACATTGAGATATCACCTTACATGGGTTAGAATGGCAAAAATTGACAAGACAAGAAACAATAAATGTTGGAGTGTTTTTGCAGAAAGGGGAACCCTCAGGGCACCTGGATGGCTCAGTTGTTAAGTGTCTGACTTCAGCTTAGGTCATGATCTTAGAGTCCTGTGATTGAGCCCCACATCAGGCTTCTCCCTCTCTCATATCCCCTGCTGTGTTCCTCTTTAGCTGTGTTTCTCTCTGTCAAAAAATAAATAAAATAATTTTTAAAAGGAAAGTGGAACCCTCTTACACTGTTGGTCAGAACTCACGTGGGTATAACCACTTTGGAAAACAGTGTGCAGTTTCCTCAAAAAGTTAAAAATAGGGGCGCCTGGGTGGCTCAGTTGGTTAAGCGACTGCCTTCGGCTCAGATCATGGTCCCGGAGACCCGGGATCGAGTCCCACATCGGGCTCTCTGCTTGGCGGGAAGCCTGCTTCTCCCTCTCTCACTCCCCCTGCTTGTGTTCCCTCTCTGGCTGTGTTTCTCTCTGTCAAATAAATAAAATCTTTAAAAAAAAAAAGTTAAAAATAGAACTACCTTTTGACCCAGGAATTGCACTACTGGGCATTTACCCCAAAGATACAGATGTAGTGAAATGAAGGGGCACACACACCCCAATGTTCATAGCAGCATCGTCTACAATAGCCAAACTGTGGAAGGAGCCAAGATATCCTTCAACAGATGAATGGATAAAGAATGTGTGGTCCATATATACAATGGAATATTAATCAGGAATATTAATCAGGAAGGATGAATACCATTTACATCAACACGTATGGAAATGGAGGGGATTATGTTAAGTGAAACAAGTAAAACAGAGAAAGGCAATTATCATATGGTTTCACTTATTTGTGGAACATAAGGAATAGCATGGAGGACATTAGGAGAAGGAAGGGAAAAATGAAGCGGGGGAGACTCAGAGGGGGTGATGAACTATGAGAGACTATGGACTCCAGGAATCAGATATGGGTTTTAGAGGGGAGGGAGATGGGAGGATGTGTGAGCCCAGTGATGGGTAGGTATTAAGGAGGGCACGCGTTGCATGATGTACTGGGGGTTATTTGTAAACCATGAATCATGGAATACTACATCAAAAAGTAATGATGTACTGTATGGTGACTAACATAACATAATAAAAATTATTTTTAAAAATGGATTCATCATCCAGACAGAAAATCAATAAGGAAACAGTGGCTCCTATGGACACATTGGACCAGATGGATCTAACAGATGTATTCAGAACATCCCATCCCCAACAGTGGAATATACATTCTTTCAAGTGCACATGTAATATTCTCCAGAATATATCACATATTAGGCCACAATATAAGTCCTAATAAATTTTTCAAATTGAAATCTTATCATGTATCTTTTCCAACCATAGCAGTATGTAACCAGAAATCAAACTCAAGAAAAAAATCTGGAAAGGACACAAATACATGGAGATTAAATAATAAGATACTAAACAATGAATGAACAAAGAAATCTGGCTGGCTATCAAGAAGAAATCAAGAAATATGTGAAATGAAAATTAAAACAGTAGTCCAACATTTTTGGGATTCAGCAAAATGTGTTCCAAGAGGTAGGATTAGAATGTCATTGTCATTTTGGTCTTTCCTTTCCACTCAAGGAGTCCCCTTTAATATTTCTTGCAGGGCTGATTATTTGTCATGAAGTCTTGTTAGTAAAATTGATGTATCATATGCTAATTCTGTTCTTCATTCTTTGAGGAAGTTCCGTAATATTGTCTACAATGACTGCACCGGCTTGCAGTTCCACCATCAGTGTACGAGTGTTCTTCTTTTGTCCATATCCTTACCAACACTTTCTTTTTCTTGATTTTAGACATTCTGATAGATGTGCATTGATATCTCATTGTGGATTTGATTTATATTTCCCTAATGATTGGTGATGTTGAGCATCTTCTCATGTATCTGTTGGCCACCTATATGTTTTCTTGGGGAAAATGTCTATTCATTTTCTCTGTCCATGTTTTAATCAGAGTATTTATATATTCAGAGTTGAATTATATATTTTGGATATAATCTCTTATTGGATACATCATTTTCAAATACCTTCCACCATTCAGTAGGTTGCCTTTTGTTTTACTCTTTGTTTCCTTCATCATACAATGACTCATCAATGTGACACATCACATTAACAAAATAAAGGAAAAAACACATTACACTAACAAAACAAAGGAAAAAACTCATTTCAATAGATGCAGACAAAACATTTGAAAATGTACAACATCCATTCATGATTAAAAAAAAAACTCTGAACAAGTTAGGTTTAGAGGAAAAATGTCTTAACATAGTAAGACCATATATTTAAAATATCCATAGCTAAGATCACACTTAATAGTGAATAAACTGGAGACTTTTCTTAGTTTGTATCTTGTTTTTTTAAAATACAACTTACCCATATGCTGCCTACAAAAGATTCATTTTATACCTAAAGACTCCCATTATTGAAAGAGAAGGATTTGAGAAAGGTTTATCATGCAAATGGGCATCAAACAAAAGCCAGAGTAGCAATATTTATATCACACAATCTTGATTTTATTTTTTTCCCAAGTTTTTCTTTAAATTCCTGCTAGTCAGCACAGAGTTTAATATTAGTTTCTGGAGTAAATTTAGTGATTCATCATTTACACACCACACCCAGTGCTCACCATAACAAGTGCCTTCCTTAATATCCATCATCCATTCAACCTATCCCCCACATAGCTCCCACACAAACTAGATTTCAAACCAAAAAGTGTAACAAAAGATGAAGGAGATACATCAGAATTAAGGGCATATCCATCAAGATGTAACAATTGTAAGTACTTCTGACACCAACATAGGTGTACCCAAATAAAAATAAAAAATAATAACAAACATGAAGGAACTCATTGATAAGAATACAATAATAGCAGGGAACTTAAACACTACATTTACAGCAATGGACAGGTCACCTAAGCAGAAAATTCAAGAAGGAAACAATGACTTTGAAGACACACTGGACCAGATGGACTTAACAGATACAATCAGAAAATATCATTTCAAAGCAGAAGAATAAACATTCTTTTCAAGTGTACATGGGACATGCTCCATAGTTTTGCATACTGGGTCACAAATCAGACCTGAAAAAGTACAAAAAAACTGAGATTATACCATGAATATTTTCAGACCTCATCATTATGATACTTGAATTCAACCAAAAGAAAATATTTGGAAAAACCACAAATACATGGAGGGTAAAGAACATCCTAATAAAGAATGAACATGAAAATAAAATCAAAGAACAAGTAAAAAATACATGGAAACCAATGAAAATGAAAACATGACAGTCCAAAACTTCTGAGATGTAGTAAAGTGGTTCTAAAAGGGAAGTATATAATAAGATAGGCCTACTTCAAGAAGCAAGAAAAGTCTTAAATACACAACCTAAACTTACACCTAAAGAAGCTATAAAAAGAACAATTGAATCCTACAGTCAGCAGAAGTAGAGCAATAATAAGGATTAGAGCATAAATAAATGATATAGAAACATAGAACAGATCAATGAAACCAACAGATGTTCTTTAGAAAAATTTTAAAATTTTAAAATTTTATAAACCTCGATAAACCTTCGATAAACCTCGAACCAGACTTATCAAAAAGAAAAAACAAAAGACATAAATAAATAAAATCACAAATGAGAGAGGGGAAATAAAAACCAACATCACTGAAATACAATTATCAGAGAATATTATGAAAAATTATATGCCAAAAAATTGGATACCCTGAAAAAAATGAATATAGTCCCAGAAATATATAAACTACAAAACTGAAACAGTAAGAAATAGAAAACTCAAAGAGATCAATAACCAGCAAAGGAATTGAATCAGTAATAAAAAATCCCCCCAAAAACAAATGTCTGAGTGGAGATGACCTCCCAGGGAAATTCTACCAAACATTTAAAGAAGAATTAATATCTATTCTTCTCAAAGTATTCAAAAAAACATAAATGGAAGGAAAACTTCCAACTCCATTTTGTGAGGCCAGCATTATCCTGATATCAAAACTAGATAAAGATTCCTCTAAAAAGAGAACTACAGGCAATATCTCTAATGAACATGGATGCAAAAATTCTCAATTAAATACTGGTAAACCAAATCTAACAGTACATTAAAATAATCATCCACCACAATCAAGTAGGATTCATCCCTGGGTTGCAAACGTGGTTCAATTTGCAAAAATCAATCAATGTGATACAACACATTAATTAAAAAAAGACAAGAACCATATGATCCTCTCAATACATGCAGAAATAGCATTTGACAAAGTACAACATCCATAACATGATAAAAATGCTAAAATTTGTATGGGACCATGAAAGACCAATAATAGCCAGAGGAATCTTGAAAAAGAAAAACAAAGCAGGAGGCATCACAACTCCAGACTTCAAGTTACATTACAAAGTTTTAGTGATCAAGACAGTATGGTTACTGGCACAAAAACAGACACAAAGATCAATGGAACAGAATAGAAAACTCTAAAATGAACCCACAATTATATGGTAAATTATCTT
Source organism: Spilogale gracilis (assembly GCA_004023965.1). Taxonomy (NCBI): domain Eukaryota; kingdom Metazoa; phylum Chordata; class Mammalia; order Carnivora; family Mephitidae; genus Spilogale; species Spilogale gracilis. Next base: position 82,486 of record PITA01003854.1, on the reverse strand, counting down.
TGAGAAAGCAGTAAAGACTATCCAATGGAAAAAAAATTTCTTTAACAAAGGGTGTTTTGAATACTGGACAGCAACGTGCAGAAGAATGGACTGGCTTGCCTTCTTACACAATACACAAAGAAAAATTCAAAATGGATTAAACACCTAACTGTGAGACAGGAAATCACCAAAATCCCATAGGAAAGCAAGGTAGTAACTTCTTTGATATCAACTGTCACAACTTCTTACTAGACATGTCTCTTGAGGCAAGGGAAACAAAAGTAAAAATAAAATATTGGGACTGGATCAAAATAAGAAGCCTCTAAACAGCAAAAGAAACAATAAACTAAACTAAAAAAGAACCTATGAAATGGGAGAAAATATTCACAAATAACAAATCTGATAAAGGGTTAGTATCCAAAATATATAAAGAACTTACAAAATTCAACACTGAAAAAAACCCAAATAATGCAGTTACAAAATGGACAGAAAACATCAATAGACATTTTTCCAAGGAAGACATTCAGATAGCTAACAGACACATGAAAAGAAGCTCAGCATCACTCATTATCAGGGAAAAACAAATCAAAACTACAATAAGATATCATTTCACGCCAGTCAGAATGACTAAAACCAATGACACAGGAAACAACAGGTGTTAGCAAGTTTGCAGAGAAAGGGGAACCCTCTTACACTGTTGGTGGGAATGTAGACTGGTGCAGCCACTCTGGGAAACTGTATGGAGGTTCCTCAAAAAGATAAACGTAGAACTACCCTACAACTGAGCAATTGCTCTCCTAGGCATTTACCCAAATGACACAAAATTACTGATTGAAAGGTATACATACACCTCAATGTTTATAGCAGCATTATCAACAATAGCCAATTTATGGAAAGATCCTAAATGCCCATCAACCAATGAGTGGATAAAGAAGTGGTGTATATATATAAAAGGAAATATTACTCAGCCATCAAAAAGAATGAAATCTTGCCATTTGCAAGGACATGGATAGAGCTAAAGCGTATTACGCTAAGTGAAATATGTTACTCAGAGGAAGACAAATACCATATGATTTCACTCCTATGTGGAATTTAATAAATAAAACAAAAGAACAAAGAAAAAAGGAGGCAAGCAAAAGAACAGACTCTTAAATATACAGAACAAACTGGTGGTTGCTAGAAGGGAAGTGAGTGTTAGGATGAGTGATATAGGTGAATGGGCTTAAGAGTACACTTATCATGATGAGCACTGGGTAATGTATGGAATCATTTAATCATTATATTTTACACCTAAAACTAATGTAACACTCTATGTTATATACTTGAATTAAAAAATGAAAATGAAAATTCAAATAAAGATATTATTCCTCACTGACAATGCACCTAGTCACCTAAGTGCTATGATCATTTATACGATGAGATTAATGGTGTTCTCATTCCCACTAACCCAAAATCCATTCTGTAACCCACAGAACAAGAAATAATTTTGAATTTCAAAACTCATTATTTAAGAAATACTTTTTAAAGGCTATATATGCCATAGATAGTAAATTTTTTCTGATGGATTTAGGCAGAGCAAACTGAAATCCTTCTGGAAAGGATTTACCATACAGAACATTTGTGATTAAGAACATTTGTGATTCATGGAAGAGGTCAAAATAACATTAACGGAAGTCTGGAAGTAGTTGATTCTAACATTCATGAATGCCTTTGTGGGTTTCAAGACTTCAGTGGAGCAAGTAAGTTGTGGTGGGAATAGTGAGAGAGCTAGAATTAGGATGTGACTGAGTTGCTGCAATTGCGTAATAAATCCATAATGGATAAGGTGTTGCTATATGGATTAAACACAAAGTGATTTCTTAAGATAAAATAGATACCTAATGCAGATTCTTTAAAGATTGTTGCAATGATAACAAAGATTTAGAAAATCACATAAACAGTCTATAAATCAATAGCAGGTTTTTAAAGGATTGACTCCAATTTTGAAAGAAGTTCTACAGTGGGTCAAATACTATCAAATAACATCATGTGCTACAGAGAAATAGTTTGTGAAAGGAAGAATCAATAGATGAGGTAATTTTTGCTGTAGTCTTATTTTAAGAAATTTTCACCGATCCTCCAACCTTCAGAAAACATGACTCTGATCAGTCAGCAGCCATCAACACTGAGGGAAGATTGTCAACCAGGAAAAAGATTATGACTTTTAAAAGTTCAAATGAAAGTATTTTTAGGTGTACAGTGTTTTCAATTAATATATGCCCATTGTTTTTAGACACAGTGCTATTGCACACTTAATAGAGTACAGTACAGTGTAAACAAAACTTTTATGTGCACTTGAAAGAATTGTTTGACTTATTTTATTACAACATTTATTTTATTGCAAACTTGTAGCCAAGTATTAACTGAATGCACAATATATCTGAAGTATGCCTATAGTAAAGGTAGTGGATCAATCACTTATAAATGAAATAGGAAGGTTAAAAGCAAAAATAGTAAAATTAACTAAAACACAATAATTAATTATGTGATGCATAAAATAAAAAGATGTGGAATTTGACATTCAAGATTTAAAATATAGGAAACATCTGGAAGAAAACAGGCAGTAATTTCTTTCACATTTGTTGTAGCAAAATTTTCCAGGTATGTCTCCTCATGCAAGGAAAACAAAAGCAGAAATAAATAATTGGAACTAGCCAAAATAAAAAGCTTTTGTCCAGCAAAGAAACTATCAAAACAAAAAGTCAACTCACTGAATGGGAAAAACTTATTTGTAAGTGATACATTGAATAAGGGGTTAATATTCAATATAAAAACTTATGTATCTCAACATCAAAGAAAAAGTAAAGCAGTTGCAAAATGGACAAAGAAACTAGACATTTTTTTCAAAGGAGACTTAACACATGGCCAACAGACAGGAGAAGATGTTCAGAATCACAAATTGTCAGGGAAATCTTAATCAAAACCACAATGAAATATCACGTCACATTTGTCAGAACAATTAAAAAAGACAAGAAATACCAAGTGTTGGTGAGGATGCGGAGAAAAAGAAACCCTTGTGCAATGTTGGTAGGAATGTAAATGGTGCAGCCATTGTGGAAAATAGTATGGAGTTTCCTCACAAAAATTACAAGTAAAAATAACATAAGATCCAATGTTATATGATCCTAAAGGAAATTAACATACTAATTTGAAAAGATATTGCATCTTTATGTTTATTTCAGCATTATTTACAATAGCCACAATATGAAAACAATTAAATGTCCACTGACGGATGAATGGATAAGTAAGATGTGACACATTACACAACCATAAAAAAGGATGAGATCTTGCTATTTGTGACAACATGGATGGACCTAGAGAGTACTACACTAAATGAAATAACTCAGATTGAGAAAGACAAATACCATATGATTTCACTCATATGTGAAATCCAAAACACAGCAAATGAATAATCAAGCAAAAAAAAAAAAAACAGAATTTAGGGGCACCTGGGTGGCTCAGTTGGTTGGGCGACTGCCTTCAGCTCAGGTCATGATCCTGGAGACCCGGGATCGAGCCCCCATCGGGCTTCCTGCTTGGCGGGAAGCCTGCTTCTCCTTTTCTCACTTCCCCTGCTTGTGTTCCCTCTCTGGCTGTGTTTCTCTCTGTCAAATAAATAAAATCTTTAAAAAAAACACACAGAATTTAACCTACAAATATAGAAAACAAACTGATGGTTGCCAGAGGGCAAGAGGGTGGGGCGATGGGGAAAATGGATGAAGGGCTGAGCAAAATATAGGCTTCCAGTTATGGAATAAGTCATGGAAATAGGCACAGCATAGAAAATATAGTCATAGGTATTGTGATAACAATGCATAGTGACAGTAGCTACAATTTTGGTGAGCATAGAATGATGTATACAGAAGTTGAGTGACCATGTTGTACACATGAAATTAATGTAACACTGTGTTTCAACTATACTCAAATAAATAAATAAATAAATAGTGTTGGAAAAACTGGACAGCTACATACAAAAGGATGAAACTAGACTACTATCTTACACCTTATACAAAAATTAACTTAAAATGGATTAAAGACTTGAATGTAAGACCTGAAGCCATAAAATTCCTAGAAAAAACATAGGTGACAATCTCCTTGACATTACCTTTACTAATGTTTTTGTAGCTCTAACTCCAAAGGCAAGAGAAAGAGAAAAAAATAAATAAAATGGGATTATATCAAACTAAAAATTTTTGCACAGTAAAGGAAACTTCTTCATCAAAAGAAAAAAAAAAGCATTCTATTAAACAGGGGATTTTTACAAATCACGTACCCAAGTGGGGGTTAGTATTAAAAATATATTAAAAAACTTATACAACTTGAGCAAGATAGTGGAGGAATAGGAGACCTGAATTTCATCTGGTCCCAGAAATTCAGCTATATAGTTAGCAAACCATTCTGAACACCTACAAACTAAACAGGAGATCGAAGAGAAAAATAGCAGCGATTCTAGGAACAGAAAATGACCACATTCTATAGGGTAGGTTGTGTGGAGAAGTGAATCTGAGGTGATAAACAGAAAGATAGACTGCAGGGGGAGAGGCCAGCTCCCAGCAAGCAGTAAAGCAGCAGAGTACAAAATCAGAACCTTAAGAAGTCTGCTCCATGGATGCTCATTGCTCCAGAGGCAAAGTGAGGCCTCACCAGGACAGTGTGGTCTCAGGACCTGAGGGGTCTCAGAAAGACCAGAGGTGCCTGAATGAGGCAGAGCTCCCAGGTACCAGAGTGGGGAAGCCACCTGCAGAGACAGAGCTGATGAGGGGGCTTTCAGCTTAGGGTTACCTTAAACCATGATCTGAGGCACTGTCAGGGCACTACTCTTCAAGCAGAGAACCCACAAGGGGCAGATCCAGGGAAAACCCCCTTCCTCCACTGGGAGGAGCAGCATAGTAGTATGCTACAGGAATCTGCTGGGTTTAGGGATTCCAAACAGGGCAGAGATAGAAATGCTCAGTTACAGGCCAGGTGAACATGGAGTATGTCTGGAGACCAAGGAGAGAGGAGTGATTGACTGCATTTCTTTGAGGGCTCACTGAAGGGGGGGGGCAAGTTCTCTGCTCCTCCAGGGACATAGATTGGGAGACCGCCATCTTCATTCTTATTCTCCAAGGTTATATGGAAAGCTTTAAGGGAAAAAAAGGCTACCAAGGGCAGATTACTTAGTCTTGTCCCTGGCAAGTGCCATGCAGTTCCCCCTCAGACAAAGACATTTGAGAATCATTGCAAGAGATGTTGAGTTATAATGTACATCTTGAAATTTTATAATATTATATACCAATTTTTCCTCAATTTTAAAAAAGAGGATGTGTCATTATTTGAAGATAGGACTTTCAAAGTCATAATTGGTTTTACATGAGGACTTCAGAGTGGGCCCTAATCCAATATAACTGGTGTTCTTATAAAAAGAACAAATTTGGGCGGCACCTGGGTGGCTAAGTCATTAAGAGTCTGCCTTCGGTTCAGGTTGGGTCCCAGAGTCCCAGGATCAAGCCCCTCATCAGGCGCCCTGCTTGGCAGGAAGCCTGCTTCTCTCTCTCTCACTCCCCCTGCTTGTATTCCCCCTCCAGTTGTGTTTCTCTCTCTCTAATAAATAACTACAGTCTTAAAAGGAACAAATTTGGTCACACAAATAAACACCGGGGATATGTGCCCAAAGAAAAGAAGCCATGTAAGGACATTGAAAATGGACATCTGAAAGCCAAGAACAGAGGCCTGAGAAGAAATCAACTCTGCCAATGCCTTAATCTAGGACTTTCGATTTCTATAACTGTGATAAAATTAATTTTTGTTGCTTAACCTCCCACAAAAAATAAAATAGTCTAAATAGTCCAATTAAAGGATATAGATTGGCACAGTGAAAAAAAATACATGACTCAACTATATGCAGTCTACAAGAAATTCACTTTCAATATAATTATATATGCAGACTGAAGTATACAGGTGTAAAAAATATACCATGCAAACACTGATCAAAAGTAGAGAACCAACATCAATACAAGATAAAGCAGATATCAGGGCAAAATTACCAAGAGCAGAAAAGGGCATTGCACAATAACAAAAGGGTCAGTCAACTGAGAGGACATAAGAATCCTAAATACTGATGCAGCAAACAACAGCAACAAAATATGTACAGTAAAAACTAATAGAACTCTATAGAGAAATAGAAAAATCCATAATTATAGTTGAACCCTTTGACACTGCTCTCGCAACAATTGATGGAATAACTGAACAAAATAAGCAAAGATATAGAATTCAACAATACCATCAGCCAACAGGATTTAACTGACAATTACGGAGCACTCCAGCTAACAACAGTAGAATACACATTCTTTTTAAGTGTCCATGGAAGATTCGTCAGGACAGACCATAAGTTTAGTCATAAAACAAACTTCAACAAATTTAAAAGAATTAAAATCATACAGAACTTTCCCCAGTAATGGCATAAAGCAACAAAACAGCAATATATTTTTAAAAGTTTTTATTTAAACTCCAGTTAGTTAACAGACAGTGTAATATTAGATTCAGGTGTAGAATTTAGGGATTCAACACTTACACGCAATGCTCAGTGCTCATCACAAGTGCACTCCTTAATCCCCATCACTTATTTAACCCATAACCCCATCCACCTCCCCTCTGTTAACCATAAGTTTGTACCCTGTTAAGACTCTGTTTCTTAGTGTGCCTCTCTCTCTCTTCTTTTCCCCTCTATGGTCATTTGTTTCTTAAATTCCACATATGAATGAAATCATATGGTATTTGTCTTTCTCTGAATGACATTTAACTGAGCATAATACTCTCTAGCTCCATCAACATCCTTGCAAATGGCAAAATTTCACTCTTTTTTATGACTCAGTAATATATATGTATGCATATATCTCAAATATTTTTATTTTATTTTTAAAATATTTTATTTATTTATTTATTTATTTATTTGAAAGAGAGAGAATGAGAAAGAGAGCACAAGCAAGGGGAGGGTCAGAGGGAGATGCATACTCCTCACTGAGCAGGGAGCCCGATGCCAGACTTTACCTGGGACTCCAGGATCATGACCTGAGCTGACGGCAGTCATTTAACCAACTGAGCCACTCAGTGTTCTATCTCAAGTTTTTATCTACTCATCATTGATGGATATTTTGGCTCTTGCCATAGTTTGACTATTGTAGATAATGCTGCTATAGTCATTGAGGTGCATGTATCCCTGTGAATCAGTACTTCTGTATTCTTTGGGTAAATACCTGTAGGGCAATTGCTGGATCATAGGGTAATTCTATTTTTAACTTTTTGAGGAACTTCTATACTTTTTTCCAGAGTGACTGCACCAGTTTGCATTATCAGCACAGTGCAAGAGGGTTCCCTTTTCTCCACATCTTTGCACAAAACAATAATAAAAAAAGGAAAATCTTCAAACACTTGGTAATTTTAAAAAGAAAAAATACATACCTTGAAAAAAATCTATGAATCAAAATGAAGTGTGTGTGTGTGTGTGTGTGTGTGTGTGTGTGTGTAAAATTGTGTGGGATGCAGCTTAAGTAGTACTTAGGAATTTGTAGTACTGCATGCTGACATCAGAAACTAGAAAAGATCTCAAATCAATTATCAAAATTCTGCCTCAAGAAACTAGAAAAAGAAAAGTAAAATGAGGGTGCCTGGGTGGCTCAGTCAGTTAAGTGTCTGCCTTTGTCTCAGGACATGAACCTAAAGCCCTGGAACTGAACCCAGTGTTGGGCTCCCTGCTCAGCCTGGAGCCTGATTCTCCCTCTCCCTCTATATCCCCTCTGTTTGTGCTCTCTCACTTGCTCTCTCATTCTCTCTCACACAAATAAATAAAGTCTTTAAAAGAGTAAAATGAACCTAAAACAAGTGGAAGTTAACAATAATAAAGACAAAAACAGAAATAGATTAAATTGAAAACAATTGAGAAAATCAATAAAACTATTTCTTTTAAATAAATCAACAAAATTGATAAACATCTATCAAAGTTGGCAAAGATGAAAAAAATACAAGACATAAACCACTAATATCAGTAATGAAACTAAGGATATCACTAAAGATCCTGCAACTATTAAAATATAAGAGAAAACTATGAACAAATTAACACTCATAAACTTGACAACTTATAAAAATTTACCAGTACTTCAAAAAACACAAAATATTGTATCTAGACCAAGACAAAATAAGTAAGTGTAATAGCCTTATAACTCTTAATTTAATTGTATTTGTAATTAAATAATTTTCCAAAAGAAAACTACACATCTAGATAGCTTCCCTGGAGAGTTTCAATAAACTTTCAAAGAATTATTGATACAAAATTTACACTATCTCTTTCAGATAATAGGATTGGAGAGAAGAGTTCATAATTCATTTTTTGAGGGCTTCATACCAAAACCAAAGACAATAAAACTGTAGGCCAATATCTCTCTCAAATTTAGATGCAAAAATATTCAGCAAAAATACTAGGTAATAAAATTTAGCAAAGAATAAAAATAATTTTACATCGTCATCAAGTGGGACTTTTTCCAGGTATATAAATTCAACATTTGAAAACCAATGTAATCCACCACATCGACTGACTAAAGGAGAAATGTCATATTATCAGATCAATGATGCAGGAAAAGTATTTGATGAAATCCAACACAATTTTATAGTATCAACTCTCAGAACACTAGGCATAGTAGGAAATTTCCTAAAGAACACCTGCAAAATGTCTATAGTTAACATAATTAATGGGGAAAGACTGAATACTTTCTCATGGGAACAAGAAAATGACATCCACACTTGCCATTCTTACTCATTGTAATACAGAAAAAGAAATAATAAAAATACACACTGGAATGAAAAGATAAGTATTTGCAAATAACATGTTTTCCTATAGATAACTCAAAGAAATTATCAAAATAATTTCCTAAAGCTAGTTACTGAGTTCAGCAATGTCATAAACCAAAGATATAAAAATCTAAACATGTGGATATTGAAATTAATAATACAATAGTATTTAAAATCACTATTTAAAAAAACCCACAAAACATGTAGATGTATATATACTCATCCCAAAGTACAGGACTTTGTTGCTGACCACACAATGTTTTTTTAATTTATTTTAATTTATTTTATTTTTTCAGTGTTCCAAGATTGATTGTTTATGCCCCACACCCAGTGCTCCACTGACCACACAATGTTGATAACATAAATTACATTTAAAGAATTAAGGGAATCATGAATATAGTTCTCTTGGCATTTTCTCAATCTAAAATTGTAAATAGTCCAAACTAAAAATTGATTTCCTTGTTTTCTCCCTGCAATGTTACCTTGTACTTTCCCCCCCTAAAACTGGCACAATTTCACTATGAAATATTTGCAATTACACTTGCATATTTGGGGGTCCTCTTTTCTCCTTAATAGTTTATTTTATTTTATATTTTCAGTGTTCCAAGATTCACTGTTTATGCACCACACCCACTACTCCATGCAATACGTGCTCTCAGTACCCACCACCAGGCTCACCCATCCCCCTTCCTTCCCAAACCCTAAGTATGTTTGCAGAGCCCAAAGTCTCTCATGCTTTGTCTCCCTCTCTGATTTACCCCAGTTCACAATTCCTTTCCTTTTCTCCATCTTTCCTGTCCTCCATCTTACTTCTTACACTCCACAAGTAAGTGAAACCATATGATACTTGACTTTCTCTGCTTAGCTTATTTCACTAAGCATAATCTCTTCCAGTCCCATCCATGTTGATACAAAAATTGGCTGTTCATACTTTCTGATGGAGGCATAATATTCCATTATATATATGGACCATATCTTCTTTATCCATTCATCTGTTGAAGGGCATCTTGGTTCTTTCCACAGTTTGGTGATTGTGGCCATTCCTGCTATGAATGTTGGGATACATATGGCCCTTCTTTTCACTACATCTGTATCTTTGGGTAAATACACAGTAATGCAATTGCAGGGTCATATGGTAGCTCTATTTTTAATTTTTTAAGGAATCTCCACACTCTTTTCCAAAGTGGCTGCACCAACTTGCATTCCCACCAACAGTGTAAGAGGGTTCCCCTTTCTCCACATCCTCTTCAACACTTGCGATTTCCTGTCCTATTAATTTTGGCCATTCTGACTGGTGAAGGTGGTATCTCAATGTGGTTTTGATTTGAATTTCCCTGATGGCTAATGATGATGAACGTGTTTTCATGTGTCTCTTATCCATTTGTATATCTTCTATGGAGAAGTGTCTGTTCATGTCTTCTGCCCATTTTTTGACATGATTATCTTTCTTTTGGGCTTCAGTTTGAGGAGCCCTTTACAGATCTTGGATATCAGCCCTTCGTCTGTAGTGTCATTTGTGAATATTTTCTCCCATTCCGTGGATTGCCTCTTTGTTTTGTGACTGTTTCCTTTGCTGTGCAGAAGCTTTTTATTTTGATGAAGTCCCAAAGGTTCACTTTCTCTTTTGCTTCCTTTGCCTTTGGAGACATGTCTTGAAAAAAGTTGCTGTGCCCAATGTCAAAGAAGTTACTGCCTATGTACTCCTCTAAGATTTTGATAGATTCCTGCCTCATGTTGAGTTCTTTCATCCACTTCTAGTTTATCTTTGTGTATGGTGTAAGAGAATGGTCAAGTTTCATTCCTCTATACGTAGCTGCCCAAATTTCCCAGAACAATTCATTGAAGAGACTTTTTTTCCAATGGATTTTTTTCCTTCTTTGTCGATGACTACTTAACCATGGAGTTGAGGGTCCATACCTGGACTCTCTACTCTGTTCCATTGGTCTCTGTGTCTGTTTTTGTGCCAGTACCTTCCTGTCTTGCTGATCATGGCTTTGTAATATAGCTTGAAATCAGGCAACATGATGACCCAGCTTTCTTTTACTTTTTCAGCATTTCCTTAGCAATTTGGGGTCTTTTCTGTTCCCATATAAATTTTAGGATTCTTTGTTCCACAACTTTGAAAATGCTAGTGAAATTTTGATCAGGATGGCATTGAAAGTATAAATTGCTCTGGGAAGTATAGACATTTTAACAAAGTTTATTCTTCCGATCCATGACATTGGAATGCTTTTCCATCTTTTTGTGTCTTCTTCAGTTTCTTTCATGACTGTTCTGTACTTTATTGAGTACAGATCCTTTACCTCTTTAGTTAGGTTTACTCCAAGGTATCTTATGGTTTTTGGTGCTATAGTAAATGGAATTTATTCTCTAATTTTCCTTTCTATACTTTAACTGTTAGTGTATAAGAAATCAATGGATTTCTGTGCATTGATTTTTTTATGTTGCCATATTACTGAATTGTGTATGAGTTCTCATAGTTTGGGAGTGGAATCTTTTGGGTTTTCCATATAAAGTATCAGGTCATCTGCAAAGAGAAAGTTTGACTTCTTTGAAAATTTGAATACTTTTATTCCTTTTTGTTGTCATATTGCTGTTGCTAGGACTTCTAATACTATGTTGAACAACAGTGGCGATAGTTGGCATCCTTGTCCTGTTCCTGATCCCAATGGGAAGGCTGTCAGCTTTTCTCCATTGAGAATAATATTTGCTGAGGGTTTTTCATAGACAGATTTTTTGAAGTTGTGGAATATTCCCTCTATCTCTATACTTTGAAGAGATTTAATCAGTAATGAATACTGTATTTTGTCAAATTCTCTGAGTGAATTGAGGGGACCATATGGTTCTTCTCTCTTCTCTTATTAATTTGTTCTATCACATTGATTGTTTTGTGAATGTTGAACCATGCTTGCTTCCCAAGGATAAATCCCATCTGGTCATGGTGGATAATCTTTTTAATGTACCATTGGATCCTATTAGCTAGGATCTTGCTGAGAATCTTGGAATCCATATTCATGAAGGTTATTGGTCTGAAGTTCTTTTTGATGGGGTCTTTGCCTAGTTTTGGGATCAAAGTAATGCTGGCTTCATAGAGAGTCTAGAAGTTTTCCTTCTGCTTCTATTTTTTGAAATAGCTTCCAGAGAATATGTATTATTTCTTCTTTGACTGTTTGGTAGAATCCCTAGGGAATCCATCAGGTCCGGGGCTCTTGTTTTTTGGGAGGCTTTTGAGTACTGTTTCAGTGTCATTGTAAGGGCCAGAATGACTCCATTTTGTTCAAGCAGCCATTTTGTCCTTTATGCAGTGTAAACAAGCTGACCCTGCTCTTCAAGGACTTGACTCTGATAATAGAGCACAGAAAAACAAGGGCAAACCAGACCAGGTGGAGGCACCCAATCAGTAAAAAGCACACATGTAACCACCTTAACCTTCCAGATCCTGACCAATGGAGATAAAAATTAACTCTAGGCAGCTATGTGACTGCAGTCAGTTTGTGGTTTGCAGTTTTGCTCTATAAAAACTAGCCTGTGAGACTAGGTGGCGTCGCTCTCTCCATAGAGATGACCCAGACTGGTCAGTGTGATTCTCAATGCTTGGCAGAAAATAAAGTTTTGCTTGACTTTCGCTTTATATCAGCCTCGTTCCTTTGATCAAGGACCCCAATAGTCATTACTAGATATTGGTCTATGCAGGTTGTCAATTTCTTCATGTTTCAGTCTTGGAAGTTTATAGGTTTCCAGGAATGCATTCATTTCTTCTAGGTTGTTTAACATATTGACATATAACTATTGATATAATTTCTGATGATTGTTTCTATTTCCCTGGTGTTAGTCTTGATCTCTCCCCTTTCATTCATAATTTTATTAATTTGGGCCCTCTATCTTTTCTTGTGGATTAGTTTGGCCGGTGGCTTATTGAGCTTATCCTTTCAAAGAACCAGCTTCTCATTTCATTGATGTGTTCCACTGTATGTCTAGTTTCTAACTCATTGACCTCTGCTCTAATCTTAATTATTTCTCCTCTAATGTGTGGGGTTGGCTTAATTTGTTTTTTTATTTTCCAGTTCTTTAAGGTGTAAAGAGAGTTAATGTGTTCAGGATTTTTCAATTTTTTGAGTGAGGTTTGGATGGTTATGTATTTCCCTCTTATGACTGACTTTGCCATATCCCACAGGTTTTGGACTGATGTGTCTTCATTCTCATTGATTTCCATGAAATCTTTAAGTTCTTCTTTGATTTCCTGATTGATCCAAACCTTTTTGAGCAGGATAGTCTTTAACTTCCTACTGTTAGAATTCCTTCCAAGCTTTTTCTTGTGGTTGAGTTTGTTTCAAGGCCTTGTGGTCTGGCAATATGTAGGAAATAATCTCAATCTTTTGGTATCTGTTGAGTCCTGATTTGCGACCCACTATGTGGTCTATTCTGGAGAAAGTTCCATGTGTACTTGAGAAGACTGAGTATTCTGTTGTTTTACAGTGGAACGTTCTGGATATATCTATGAGGTCTATGTGGTCTAATGTGTCATTCAAAGCTCTTGTGTCTTTGTTGAATTTCTGCTTAGATGATCTGTGTATTGCTGAGTGTGGAGTGTTAATATCCCCTACAGTTAATGTATTCATATCAACATGACCCTTTATTTTGATTAACAGTTGACTTGTGTAGTTGGCTGCTCCAATGTTGGGGCATAAGTATTTACAATTGTTAGATCTTCTTGGTGGATATACCCTTTAAGAATTATGTGGTGTCCTTCTGTATCTCTAACTATATTCTTTAGCTTCAAATATAATTTATCTGATATGAGAATCCCTACCCCCAGCTTTCTTTTGAGGTCCATTGGCATGAAAGATGTTTCTCTATCCCCTCACTTTCAGTCTGGATGTATCTTTAGATTCAAAATGTGTCTCTTGTAGACAGCATATGGTCAGGTCCTGTAGTTTTATCTAGTCTCCACTCCTGTGCCATTTTACGGGAGAATTTAGGTCATTCACATTGAGAGTGATTATCGAAAAATATATTTTTATTGACATCATGTTGCCTTTGAAGACCTTGTTTCTATAGATTCCTTCTGTAAGTTTCTGTTTTGTGTCACTCTTTGGTTCTTTCCTCTTTTAAAGAACCCCCCTTAATATTTCTTATAGTACTGGCTTGGTGGTCACATAATTTTTTAAACCTTGCCCAGTCCTGGAAACGCTTTATCTCTCCATCCATTTTGAATGTCAGACTTGCTGGGTAAAGTATTCTTGGCTGCATATTCCTCTCATTTAGTGCCATTTACATGTCTTTCCAGCTCTTTCTGGCTTTCCAGGTTTCTGTGGATAGGTCTGATATTATTCTAATTGTCTTCCCTCTGTACCTAAGGAATATCTTCCCCCCTAGCTGTCCTTAAGACATATTCTTTGAATTTATGATTTTTGAATATCACAATTATATGCCAGAAGGTTTTTCTAGTCTTGTTGATATTGGGGGGGGATATCCTCTATGCCTTAAAGACATGAACACCTGTTACATTTCCCAGATTGGGAAATTTTTATCTAGGATTTGTTCAACTATATCTTCTAGTCTTCTCTCTCTCTCCACCCCCATCAGGGATCCCAATAATTCTGATATTGGAATGTTTCATGGCATCATTTATTTCCCTAATTCTATTTTCATGGTTTTTAAGCTCTTTGTTCCAAGTCCTCCTGCTCCTTCTTTTCCATTAGTTCGTCTTCTAGATCACTATTTTGATCTCCTGCTTCACTTACCCTAGTTGTTTCAGTATTTAGATTAGACTGGATCTCACTGATAACATTTTAACCTCTGCCAGATCAGCTCTCAGTTCTGCACTTAGAGACTCTATGTTGCCACTAATGATCTTTCACAACTTAGCCATTGTTTGGATAATGGCTACCCTGAATTCCATTTCTAGCATATTGTTTATGTCCATATCCAGTAGTTCTGTGGCAGAGGTCACAGTCTCTGAATTTTTCCTCCTTTGGGTGGTCCTCCTCTGAGTCATTTTGGTGAGGGGTGGTTGAGGGGATGTATAGCTGACTATATAAACCACAATTCAGGCAAGTTGCCTATTCAAAGGTTTTGGCGCAATTGGAAGTCACCACCAAAAAGAAAGAAAAAGGATAAAAGAGAGAGAAAAAGAGAAAAAAAGAAGAAAAAAACCAGCCATGGGCACCTGGGTGGCTCAGTGTGTTAAAGCCTCTGCCTTCGGCTCAGGTCATGATCTCAGGATTCTGGGATTGAGGCCTGCATCGGGCTCTCTGCTCAGTGGGAAGCCTGCTTCCTCCTCTCTCTCTCTGCCTGCCTCTCTCACTACTTGTGATCTCTCTCTCCATAAAATAAATAAATAAAATCTTTTTTTAAAAAAAGAAAAAAAGCCAAAATGGGCCCCAAAGTTGCGATTTATTTTTTTTTAAGATTTTTAATTTATTTGACAGCGAGAAACACAGTGAGAGAGGGAACACAAGCAGGGGGAGTGAGAGAGGGAGAAGCTGGCTTCCCGCCGAGCAGGGAGCCCCATGTGGGACTCAATCCCAGGTCTCCGGGATCATGACCTGAGCCGAAGGCAGTTGCTTAACCAACTGAGCCACCCAGGTGTCCCCAAAGTTATGATTTATATGACACAAAACAAAAATAAATAAATAGAAAGACTGACAAAAATAAAAGAAAAGAAAAAAGCAAAACCCAGCCCAAATGACCCTCAAGAATAAGATTTATATAGTAAAAAGACAAAACCAAGTACACAGAAACACTGACAGAAAAATAAGATAAGAAGTTGATTATAAACCCTTGATGTAGGTGGGTAAGGTATTTTAGTTCTTCCTGGGTGTATCTTGTTATCTTTGTTCTAGGAATCAACTTTCCAGAGATATAGGAAATTAAAACTGGTTTATATATAGGGGTAGTACTGAATAAGAAAAGAGGGATTTCCTTGAAGCTTATATCTATATGTATATTTTTTTAAAAAGAAGGAAACAGGTATATGTATGAAAAATTGGAGTTAAAAAGTTATATGAAATGTTGTTTTAAACATCAAGTTGTGATGATAAGTAGGTTAAAGAAATAAAAGAACAGCAATCATGGGAATAAATTTTAAAAAAAGGAAAAGAATCTATAAAATATACAGGTTTTAGAGCAGTTTCGGGAGCTTCATATATTGTTTTTCCCTGATGTTGGGGTTTTATAATTTTATGGAGACCCTGTGGTGGTTGTCCTCTTGTTCTTTTGGCTTGTCTTCTGGGAGAGGGGTCTTCCGTGTTGTTTTTCAGTCAGTATTGCTTGGGCTGAGTCTCCCTGCCTGTTCTCAAGGGGATGAGCTCTATGGAAACTACTTTTTCAGGCTTTTGTTCTCTGACGGTTTTTGTTCTTCGGTGGTGTTTTGCGGCTTTTCAGAGTCAGAACAACGTAAACTGTCTGCATGCAGACTTGTGCCTCAGAAAGAAGCCTCAGTCTGCTCCCCTTTGGATAGCCCAGAATACACAGACCCCCTTCTACAAACTCCGCTGAACACTGCAACCTCTCACAGGTGGTGCGTACCCCCAGTCACTGCCACAATGGTTGCCAGTAGGCCCTGGTTGTCTCTGTACCCTCATGCCATAGAAAACACAAGTGATACTGGTTTGGGTGAGACCGATCCTGGTGGCTTCCATTTTCAGGACTGCTCTCTGGAGCTCATGCCCATTCTGGGTGCCCTCAGACCTGACTTCTGTGCAGGTCATGCAGAAGGCTGCAGGCCGAGGGTCCTCTGCGCAGGAGCCTGCATGGGACTATCTCCAACGCCAATGGGGGTGTTCCCAGCCCCAGTGGTGGTGCAAGCAGCAGAACGTTAGGGGCTCAAGGACCATGGACTGGAGTCCCCACCATGCTCTTTCAGGCATGGGTGGGCGCTGGATGTTGCCGACCTAGAACGGTGGGCTTAGGTCCATTCCTGTGGCTGCCAGATTCCACAGTTGCCCCTTGAGACCTTTGTTTTGTTTTGTTTTGTTTTGTTTTGTTTTGTTTTGTTTAGTGCTTTTAACCAGACTCCAAGTTGATGCTGGTCCCCAAGCACAGGACACTTTAGTATTGGGGTATTAGTTTCCAATGGGTTGCTTCTGGTGGTTCCCTCCCCCTTCTGTTTATCCTTGATATCGGTTTGAGCACTCCCACACTGCTTTACTTCTCTACTGATGATCTTCTGCCCCTGTAGAGGTCCAGAAGTGTGTAATCTTACATCTCAGGGTGATTTCATGGGCATTCAGAGTGTTCTGGTAGATATTTAGCTCAGTTCAGGCTACCAGTTGAAACAGGATCTCCTACTTCTCTTCCATTTGCCTCGAACCCTGGGTCTTCTGACATGAATAAGATTATTCATTTGAGAGGTTCCTTAGAACAAAAAATGAAGAAATTCCTCAAGAGGAAATTTTCTTAATTATATATATTTTTGTTTTTCTTTTTTTACTTAAATTCTAATTAGTTAACATAATGGTAAAATTGGTTACAGATGTAGAATTTCCTGATTCATCACTTATAACACTCAGTGCTCATCAAAACAAGTGCCCTCTTTGGGGCACCTGGGTGGCTCAGTTGGTTAAGCGACTGCCTTCGGCTTAGGTCATGATCCTGGAGACCAGAGATTGAGTCCCACATTGGGCTCCTTGCTCAGCGGGAAGCCTGTTTCTCCCTCTCTCACTCCCTCTGCTTGTGTTTCCTCTATAGCTGTGTTTCTCTTTGTCAAATAAATAAAATCTTTTAAAAAAAAACAAGTGTCATTTTTAATATCCATCATCCATTTAGCCCATTTCCCTCCCACCCCATTCCATCAACCTTCAGTTTGTTCTCTATAGGTAAGAGTCTCTTATGATTTACATATATCTATATATCACATTTTCCTTTTTCATTCATTGGTTCATGGACATTTGGGCTCTTTCCATAATTTAGCTATTGTTGGTAATGCTGCTATAAAGATCAGTGTGCACGTGCCCCTTCAAATCAGTATTTTTGCATCCTTTGTGTAAATATGTAAAGTGTAATTGATGGATTGTAAGCTAGTTCTATTTTTAACTTTCTGGAAAACCTCCATACTGTTTTTTAGAGTGGTTGCCCCAGTTTGCATTCCCACCAACACTGCAAAAGGGTTCCCCTTTCTCTACATCCTCACTAAATCTATTACGTCCTGTGTTGTTAATTTTAGCCATTCTGACAGGTGTTAAGTGGTATCTCATCATGGCTTTGATTTGTATTTCCTTGATGATGAATGATGCTGAGCATCTTTTCATGTATATGTTAGCTAGCCATATGTCTTTTTTAGAAAAAATGTCTATTCATCTCTTCTGCCCATTTCTTAACTGGATTATTTGGTTTTTAGGTGTTGAGTTAGTAAACTTCTTTGTCGATTTTGGATGCTAACCCTTTATCAGATATGTCATTTTCAAATATCTTCTCCCATTCTGTAGGCGGCTGTCTAGTTTTGTTCATTGTTTCTTTTGCTGTGCAGAAGTTTTTATCCTGATGAAGTCCCAGTAGTTCATTTTTGCTTTTGTTTCCTTTGCTTCTAGAGATGTGTCAGGCAAGTTTATACAACCAAGATCAAAGAGTTTGCTGTTTGTGTTCTTCTCTAGGCTTTTGATGAATTCCTGTCTCATATTTTGGTCTTTCATCCATTTTGATTTTAATTTTGTGTATGGTGTAAGCAATTGTGGTCCAGTTACATTCTTTTGCATGTTGCTGTCCAGGTTTCCAAACACCTTTGGTTGAAGAGATTTTTTTCTCCATTGAATATTCTTTCCTGTTTTGACAAAGATCAGCTTACCATGTAGTTGGGAGTTCATTTTTGGGTTTTCTATTCTGCTCTATTGATCTATGTGCCCATTTTTGTGCCAGTACAATAGTGTTTTGATTAGTACATCTTTGTAATATAACTTGAAGTTTGGAACTGTGACACCTCCAGTTTTGTTCTTCTTCTTCAAAGTTGCTTTCACTATTTAGGGTCTTTTGTGATTCCATACAAATTTTAAGATTGTCTGTTCTAGCTTTGTGCACAATGCTGGAAGTATTTTGGTAGGGATTGCATTAAATCTGTAAATTGTTTTGGGAAGTATAGATATTTTAAAAATATTTATTCTTCCAATCCATGAGTGTGGAATGTTTTTCTATTTCTTTGTGTCCTCCTTGATTTCTTCCATAAGTGTTTTATAGTTTTCAGGCTACAGATATCCTAACTCTTTGGTTAGATTTATTCCTAGATATCTTATGTTTTTTGGTGCAATTGTAAATGAGATCAATTCCTAGATTTCAATTTCTGCTGCTTTATTATTGGTGCAGAGAAATGCAACAGATTTCTGTATGTTGATTTTATATACTATGACTTTGCTGAATTTGTGTATTGGTTCTAGTAATTTTGTCATGGACTCTTTGGGTTTTCTACAGAGTATCATGTCATCTGCAAACACTGAAAGTTTGACTTCCATACTGTCAATTTGGATTCTTTTACTTCTTTTTGTTGTCTGAATGATGAGGCTAGAATTTACAGTACTATGTTAAATAACAATGGTGTGAATGGACTTCCTGTCTTGTTTCTGACCTTAGGGGGAAAGCTCTCAGTTTTTCCCCATAGAAGATACTATCTGTGGGTATTTCATATATGGCTTTTTGATGTTGACATATGTTCCCTCTATTCCTACTTTGTTGAGTGTTTTTGATGCTGTATTTTCAGATGCATGTTCTGCCTCTATTGAGAGGATGATATGGTTCTTCTCCTTTCATTTATTAATATGGTGTATACATTGATTGATTTTCAAATATTGAACCACCCCTGAAGCCCAGAAATAAATCCCACATGATCATGGTGAATAATTCTTTTAATGTAGTGTTGGATTCAATTTGTTAATTTCTTGTTGAGAATTTTTACATCCATGTTCATCAGGGATATTGGCCTGTAATTCCTTTTAGTGTGATCTTTTTCGGCTTTTGGAATCAAAGTAATGCTGATAGAATGTGTTTGGAAGTTTAACTTCTAATGTATTTTTTTCGAACAGTTTGAAAAGAATAGGCATTAACTCTTTTTTAAATGTCTGGTAGAATTCCCTTGGGAAGCCATCTGGCCCTGCATGTTTGTTCGTTGGGAGATTTTTTGATTATTGATTCAATTCCTTTGCTGGTCAGGGGTCCGTTCAAATGTTCAACTTCTTCCTGTTCCAGTTTTGGTCATTTTATGTTTCCAGGAATTTATCCATTTCTTCCAGATTGCCCAGTGGTTTTTTTTTTTTTTTGGCCTATTATTTTTCATAATATTCTATTATTGTTTGTATTTGTGTAGTGCTGTTTGTATCTCTCCTCTGCCATTCATGATTTTATTTGTGTTCTTTCTCTTCTCTTTTTAATAAGTCTGGCTAGTGGCCTATCAATTTGAGTAAGTCTTTCAGAGAACCAGAGCTTACTTTCATTATTCTGTTCTACTGCGTTTTTTCTTTTATTGTTACTAAAATTTTTTTTCCAGTGTTCCAAGATTAATTCCCCATTCCCCACACCCAGTGCTCCACACTTTAGGTGTCCCCATTACCCACCACCAGGCTCTCCCATCCCTCCAAGTCCCTCAGTTTGTTTTTGTGTTCAAAGTCTCTGTTGTTTCGTTTCCCTCCCTAGATTACCCTAGTTCCAATTTACTTTCCTTCTCCCACTGTCCTCCAGTTTACCCCTCATGCACCACAAGTAAGTGCAACCATGCGATACTTGACTTTCTCTTCTTGGCTTATTTCACTCAGCATAATCTATTGCGTTTTTTAATTTGTTTTTGTTTGTTTGTTTTTAAATCATTTTTTCTGCTCTAATCTTTATTATTTTCCTTCTGATGGCTTGAGACTTTATTTGTTGTTCCTTCTCTAGCCCCATTAGGTGTAAGTTAGGTTATGTATTTGAGAATTTTCTTGATTATTGAGGTAAGCTTGTGATGTTATTTACTTTCCTCTTAGAACCAGCTTTGCTGCATCCCAAAAGTTTTGGAGAGCATGTTTTCCTTTATATTTGATTCCATGTATTTTTAAAAAAATTTCCTAGTTAACCCATTACATTCCTTAGTAGGATGTTCTTTAACCCATGGATTTGTGGTCTTTCCACATTTTATCTTGTGTTTGACTTCACAATTTATAGCATTGTCATCAGGAAATATACACAGTCTTTTTGTAATTGTTGAGGCCTGATTTGTTGGGTTTTTTTTTTAAGATTTTATTTATTTATTTGACAGAGAGAAACACAGCCAAAGAGGGAACATAAGCAGGGGGAGTGAGAGAGGGAGAAGCAGGCTTCCCACCAAGCAGGGAGCCCGATGTGGGGCTCGATCCCGGGTCTCCCAGATCATGACCTGAGTCGAAGGCAGTCGCTTAACCAACTGAGCCACCCAGGCGCCCCGAGGCCTGATTTGTGACCCAGTTTGTATCTATTCTGGAGAATTTTCCATATATACTTGAAAAGAATGTATTCTGCTTTAGGAAGAAATATTCTGAATATATCTGTTAAGACTATCTGGTCCAGTGTGTCATTCAAAGTCATTGTTTCCTTGTTGATTTTCTGCTGAAATGATCTATCCATTGGTGCAAGTGGGTTGTTAAAGTCCCATACTTTTATTGTATTATTATGAATGAGCTTCTTTATGTTTGTTATTAATTGATTGATATGTTTTGTGCTCCCAAGCTGGGGGCATAAACACTTACAATTGTTAGATCCTCCTGTTGGATAAGCCCCTTAATTGTGATAGAGTGCCCTTCCGCATCTTTGATACACTCTTTGGTATAAAATCAAGTTTGTCTGGGGGCACAGATGGCTCAGTCTGTCAAGCATCTGACTCTTGGTTTCAGTTTAGGTTATTTCAATGGATCTTTTTTTTCTAACCCACTCTGATACCCTTTGCCTTTTGATTCCATTTACATTCAGGGTGATTATTGGTATATATGCGTTTAGTGTCAGTGTAAAGTGAGTGTTTCTGGAGATTTTATCTGTTTCTTTCTAGTGTCTGTTGTTTTTGATGTTTCTTTCCCACTCAAGGAATCCCCTTTAATATTTCTTGCAGTGTTTGTTTAGTGTTCATGGACTCCTTTAGTTTTAGTTTGTTGGGGAAACTCTCCATCTCTCCTTGTGTTCTAAATTACAGCCTTACTATATAAAGTATTCTTGGCTACATATTTTTTCCATTTAGCACATTGAATAAATCATGTCACTCTTTTCTGGGCTGTGAAGTTTCCGTGGAGAGATCTGCTGCAAATATTATTTGTCTTCCCTTGTAGGTTAAGGACTTTTTCTCTCTATTGTTGCTATCAGGACTTTTTCCTTACATGAGTGTTTTGCAAATTTACTATGATACATTTTGGTGTTGGCCTGATTTTTTTGATTTTGTTGGGAGTTTTCTGTGCCACTTTGATTTCAATGTCTAGTCCCTTCCCCATACCAGAGAAGTTTTCAGCTATAATTTGTTCAAAGAAACCTATCTCTTCCCCTCCTTTCTTCTGGGTCTCCTAAGATATTAATGTTATTACCCTTCATGTGGTGCTGTGTTTTCTAAGTCTACATTTGTGATCCAATATATTTTTATTTCCTTCTTCTTTTCAGCTTCATTATTTTCCATAGTTCCTATGTCATTAATTCATTCTTCTGCTTCACCCATCCTTTTCATTGTATCCAATCAGTTTTGCATCTTGATTATAACATTATTTGTTTCAGCCTGTCTAGTGTTTCTTTCTTTTATCTCTGTAAGAAGGGACTACCTTGTGTCTTTTATGCTTTTATCAAGCCCAGTTAGTATTCTTATGATTGTTTTTTTTAAAAATTCTGGTTCAGGATATTACTTATATCTGTTTTGATTAGATCCCTGGCTGTAACCTCTTCTTGTTCTTTGTTTTGGGATGAATTTCTCTATCTTGGCATTTTGCCTAGATTTCTGTCTTTTCTGTGTTAGGAAAACCTGTTATGTTTCCTGCTCCTGAGAGTATTGGCTACATTAAAGAGGTCATATACTGTCCAGGGCCTGGTGCTTTACGAATTTTTTATGCACTGTACTGTTACGTTTTGCTTGCTCTTTCCCTCAGGTCAGTCCTCTGCAGAGTTGTTCCTGGCCTGCACCTGAAGTTTGGATGTTGTCCACTGTGTGGTAAATTTTAACTCAGTGTTGTTTTGGTCTGCTTGTCAAAAAAGGCTAGATCCGTGGGGCGCCTGGGTGGCTCGGTTGGTTGGGCGACTGCCTTCGGCTCGGGTCATGATCCCGGGGACCCGGGATCGAGCCCCGCATCGGGCTCCCTGCTCGGCGGGAAGCCTGCTTCTCCCTTTCTCACTCCCCCTGCTTGAGTTCCCTCTCTGGCTGTGTTTCTCTCTGTCAAATAAATAAAATCTTTAATAAAAAAAAAAAAAGGCTAGATCCTATTTCCCCTAAAGCTAAAACTTTGCAGCCCTCCATGATCAGTAGACTTGGTGCATGTAGGGAGGTTATGCTGGTCTTTTTTCGGGGGGAGGGGTTGTTGTGCTTTTTCTCAGGCAGACCTGCCCTAGGAAAGATGCACCTGAAGAACATAGTGGTGTGGGGATTAGTGTAAGCAGCTCTAGCCTCTACTGGGGGGGGGACTATATTGCTCACTGAAGCCTGTCCATGCTGATGGGCTGGGAAGGAATGGCATCACCCTGCTCTCTTATGCCCACAGTGGGGAGTTCATATCAGCCACTCTTCAAGAAACTTTCACAGAGGAATGGACAATCTCCCTTCTTATGTTCTAAGCTTCTGTCAGAACCCTGCCTCCACACCTTGTCTGAGCTATCTGCCTGCCTGGTGGCACAGTCCTCCTGTGTTTTATCTCAGGTGCATGACTTTGTTTCAAAATTCCAAATTTTAGAGACTTGGTATGGTGCAGACCCATGCTAATCTTCTGGGGGAGGGTCTTGCCACACTGTGGCTGGTGCCAATTTGTCCCAGAAGCCAGTTGCATGACCATGCAGCGGCTTGGAGTTTATGGTAAAGCACAGACAAAAGCTCACTTCCAGGTTAGCTGCCTTCAGCAGGTGCCTTTGCTGCTACGTTAATTAATGGGGCCTATTAACGGGGCTGCTCAATGGTGCCCATCTTTTCTTTTGTCCCTTGAGAGATTGTGTCACCTCTCCTAATGCACTTCAAGGTGGGAAACTGTCTCTCTCAGTGTGACCCATGGGATCTTCAGACCATGTTGTCTGCTCCCAGACCTCGACCCTCCTTCTCCACAGGAGCACTACTAAACCCACCAGGTATGACCCCGAAAATGGTGTGGATTTCTAAAACTTCAGACTTTGAGCTCCACTGCTTGTAATAACTTGTAACCTTCAGCCCCTCTCCTTTTCCCAGTGAGTGGTTTTAGGGGAGTGTTTTTCTTGTGCAATCCATGCACTCTGCTCGCTCTCTCTCTCTCTCTCTCCCTCTCTCTCTCTCTCTCTCTCCCTCTCTCTCTCTCCTCTCTCTCCTCTCCATGTTCAGGGCTCTCTCCCCTCCGCAACACCTGTGATTCTTTTCTCCCCCAAATTAACTCCCATACCTCCCATCTTCCACAATGTAGCCATTTTTCTCCCTCTAGATGTTCAGTTTATTCTCTCAGTCTAGGTATCAATTTCTTGGGTGTTCAGAATGATTTTATATTTATCTGGCTGTGTTTGAGGAATGAAGTAAGCATAGGGTTCCCCTACTACTCTGCCTTCCTAAAACCCCACATACACAAAATTGTCTTATTTATTAAAAGGAAAAATAACTTTGTTTAACATGGGAGAAATCCTCTTCTTTGGTTCTATAGTCTGGGGTTAATAAGTGCTAGACCTCTTTTTAAGATTTTATTTTATTTATTTGAGACACACAGAAAGAGAACATGAGTGGGGAGAGGGGGCAGAAGGAAAGGGAGAAGCAGACTCCCCATTGACCAGGGAGCCCAATGTGGGGCTTGATATCAGGACCCTGGGATCATGCCCTGAGCCAAAGGCAGACACTTAACTGACTGAGCCACCCAGGCACCTCAATAAGTGATAGATTTTTAATCATAAGCTTAATAAAATTGTCAAGGGAGATAATATTTCAAAATCAATTGCGTGTCATTCTTATTTGTGTATGTATATGGAAAAATGTATTTTCTACATCTAAATTTTCTTCTCCCTCCTTGAAGAGAGAATATCATTAGTTTTTGAAGTGATAATTACATATTTGTCAAAAGTCAACTCCCTCTCATTTCTTTTCCTTTCCATTTCCTTTCCTTTTCTCTCTCTTGAGAAACTTTAAAGATTAACTGATCAAAAATAATTCAGTTCTTCTGTGTACATTTTAAGAATATCTAGTCTAGATAAACAATTATTGAAATAGAAAATTATTAAAATATGGGATTTATGGAAGGACACTGAAAAACATATTTCCATAATAACTTTTCTTACTATAGCAATCAGATAATAGGAAAGGCTTTCATTTCAAAATAAAAGGAGAGTTCTGTCATAATTCAGAGTTTTAAAAAATTAATTTACAATACCAAATTAATGTTAACACAATAGTTCAGTTTGTTAAGGACCAAGGCTAAATTTCTCTTTATTAAAATTTCCTAAGTTCCCTACATTAGTTTATGAGTGAAATAATTTTCCACTTTTTTCATAACTTGTTTATATACAAAATTATATGTATAAACTAATATTCATCTACAGATGACTATTATAATGATGAATATTATATTCACTAACATAACAAATGTTATAATGAGTATTCCATTTTAAAGAATATCTTTACAAGGAATTAATTTTGTGAAATTCTTAAAATGCTTCAAAATCATAAATATTTTCTTTGAAAACACTGAATTGTATTTTTTTCACTTTTTTGAAATCTAAGTTCAATTAATTAACATACAATATATTATTGATTTCAGAGGTACAGGTCTGTGTTTCATCATTCTTATATAATACCCAGTGTTCATTACATAATATATTCTCCTTAATGTCCATAGTTACCCCATCCTCCACCACCACCTCCAGCAACCCTCAGTTTGTTTCCTGAGATTAAAAGTCTCTTATGGTTTGTCTCCCTCCCCAGTCCCACTTGTTTTACTTTTTCCCTCCCTACCCCTTGTGACCCCCCATCCTGCCTCTTAAATTCCTCATATCAGAAAGATCATATGCTAATTGTCTTTCTCTGATTGACTTATTTCTTTTGCTCAGCATAACACCCTCCAGTTCCATCTACATTGTTGCAAATGGCAGGATTTCATTCTTTTTGATGGCTATATAGTGGCTATATACAGTTGGCTATATACAGCCATCAAAAAGAATGAAATCCTGCCATTTGCAACAATGTATGGAATATCCATTCATCTGTTGATGGACATCTCAGCACTTCTGTTCAACATAGTACTGAAATTCCTAGTCATAACAATCAGACAAGAAAGAGAAGTGAGAGACATCCAGTTTGTCAAGGCAGAAGTAAAACTTACTATTTGAAGATGACATGATGCTATATATAGAAAACTCTGAAGAATCTACCAAAAAAAGTATTAGAACTAAAAATGACGCCAATAAAGTTGCAAGATACAAAAAT
The DNA here is from genome assembly GCA_004023965.1 of Spilogale gracilis. Classification (NCBI taxonomy): domain Eukaryota; kingdom Metazoa; phylum Chordata; class Mammalia; order Carnivora; family Mephitidae; genus Spilogale; species Spilogale gracilis. The sequence goes on along the minus strand of PITA01003854.1, from coordinate 56,112 downwards.
CAATGTACAGAAATCTGTTTCATTTCTACATACTACCAATTAAATAGCAGAAAAGGAAATTAATTTTAAGAAGAATCCAATCTATAAGTCTATCAAAAAGAACAAAATATTTAGGAATATACTTAACCAATGATATAAAAGACCTATACTTGACACACTATGGAATACTGATGAAAGAAATTAGAAACAACACAAATATTGGAAAGATACATCATTCTCATGGGTTGGAATAATTGTACTGTTAAAATGCCCATACCACCCAAATAATCCACAGATTAAATGTAATCTCTATCAAAACTCCAACAGAATTTTTCACAGAACCAGAAGAAAGAAATCTAAAACTTGCATGGAACCACGAAAGACCTTGAATTGCCAAGGCAATTTTGAGAAAGAAGAAGAAAGATGACAGTATCACAACATCAGATATCAAATTGTACTATGAAGCTGTAATAATCACAACAATATGGTACTGGCAGAGAGAGAGAAAGGAGAGAGAGAGAGATACAGATCAATGGAACAAAATTGAAAGCCCGGAAATAAACCCACACTTATATAAACAATTAATTTCTGACAAAAGAGGCAAGAATATACAATGGGAAAAAGTCTCTTCAACAAATAGTGCTGTGAAAACTGGAGAGCTATGTGCAAAAGAGTAAAACTAGATCACATTCTAACACCATACACAAAAACAAACTTAAAATGGATTAAAGACCTAAATATGAGACCTGAAACCATAAAACTCCCAGAAGGAAACATAGGCAGTAATTTCTTTAATATCAACCTTAACAACAATTTTCTAGATATGTCTTCTAAGGCAAAATAAACAAAAGCAAAAGTAACATATTGGAACTACATCAAAATAAAAAGCACAGCAAAGGAAATCATTGGCAAAATGGAAAGGCAACCTACTGAATGGGAGAAGATGCTTCCAAACAACATATCTAATAAAGGGTTAATATCCAAAATATATAAAGAACTTATACAACTCAACACCAAAACTAATAATCTGATTAAAAGTGGACAGAGGACTTGAAAGACATTTTGCCAAAGACATACAGGTAGCCAAAAGACACATAAAAATATGCTCAGCATCACTAATTATCAAGGAAATGCAATTAAAACTACAGTAAAATATGGCCTTACACCTGTCAAAATGTCTAGAATCAAAAAGACAAGAAGCAACAAGTGTTGCCAAGGTTGTAAAGAAAAAGGAACCCTTATGTAGTTGGTGGTGGGAATGTAAACTGCTTTAGCCACTGTGGAAAACATCACAGAGGTTCCTTAAAAATTAAAAATGAAAACACCATATGATCCAATAATCCGCTACTATTTACCCAAAGAAAATGAAAGCACTAATTCAGGAAAATATATGCATCCCTCTGTTTATTGCAGCATTATGTACCCAACATATGGAAGTAACCCAAGTGCCCATTGATGGATAATGGACAAAGATGTGAGATATAAATAGATATAAATGTAGAGACAGATAAAGATATATGATATAATATTAATTACCATAAAAATAGTGAGTTCTTGCCATTTATGACAATTTAAGTGGGCAAGGAAGGTATTGTACTAAGTGAAATAAGTGAAACTGAGAAAAGCAAATAACATGATTTCATTTATATGTATAATCTAAAAAACAAAGAAATAAAACTTAAATACACAGAACAAACCAGTGGTTGTCAGAAGCGAGGCGAGCAAGGAGAAGGTGGAATAGATAAAAAGGATTAAGAGGTACAGCTTACAGTTATAGAATAAGTAAGTTCCAGAGTTGAAAAGCACAGCATAGGAAATAGTCAATAATACTGCAATAACACTGTGCAGTGAAAGACAGAGACTACACTTACCATAGTGGACACTACGTAATGTACAGAATTGTTGAATCAATTTGTTGAGCACTTGAAACTAATATAACTTTGTATGCTATTTATACTTCAATAAAAATGATGTATGCACCCCTATGTATATTGCAGCTTTATTTACAGTAGCCAAGATACAGAAGCAACTTAAGTGTTCATTGATAAATGAATGGTTAAACAAGATATGGCATATAGATACCATATGACATCACTGATATATGGAATCTAAAAAACTGAACAAAGAGGGTGCCTGGGTGGCTCAGTGGGTTAAAGCCTCCACCTTTGACTCAGGTCATGATCTCAGAGTCCCGGGATCGAGGCCTGCATTAGACTCTCTGCTCAGCAGGGAGCCTGCTTCCTCCTCTCTCTCTGCCTGCCTCTCTGCCTACTTGTGATCTCTCTCTGTGTCAAATAAATAAATAAAATCTTAAAAAAAACTGAACAAACAAACAAGTAAAAACAACAATAGAGAAGAATATATTCATAAATATAGAAAATGAACTACTGGTTTCCAGAGGGGATGGGTGTGAGGTAAATGGAAAATAGGTAAGGGTAACTAAGAGGTATCAACTACTAGTTTTATTTTATTTTATTTTATTTTTTTAAAGTTCTTTTTTTTTTTCAAAGATTTTATTTATTTGACAGAGAGAAACACAGCCAGAGAGGGAACACAAGCAGGGGGAGTGAGAGAGGGAGAAGCAGGCTTCCCGCCGAGCAGGGAAGCCGATGTGGGACTCGATCCCGGGTCTCCGGGATCATGACCTGAGCCGAAGGCAGTCGCTTAACCAACTGAGCCACCCAGGCGCCCCTCAACTACTAGTTTTAAAATAAGTAAGTCAAGGGGCACCTGGGTGGCTCAGTTGGCTAAGCATCTGACTTGATTTTGGTTCATGTCATGATCTCAGAGCCCTGCACTGGACTCCGTTCTCAGCAGGGACTTCGCTTCTCTCTCTCTCTTTTTCAAATAAATGAATCTTAAAAAAATAATAAGTTGTAAGGATGAAGAGTAAGTATAGGGAATATAGTCAATAATATCTATAAAATAATGTGTGGTGTGCATTTCACCATGTATATAATTGTTAAATCATTATGTTTTACACCAGAAACTAATATGTCAACTATACTTCATTTAAAAAGAAAACAAAGAAAACAGAAATCATATCAAGCATCTTTTCTAACCACAATGCTATGAAACTAAGAATCAATTAGAAAAAAGACTAGAAAAAAACACAAATACATAATATTTTTTCAACTAACATCTTTAATTTTTTTTGACAGAGAGAAACACAGCTAGAGAGGGAACACAAGTAGGGGGAGTGAGAGAGGGAGAAGCAGGCTTCCCACCGGGCAGGGAGCCTGATGTGTGACTTGATCTCGGGTCTCCAGGATCATGACCTGAGCCGAAGGCAGTTGCTTAACCAACTGAGTCACTCAGGCGCCCCTTTAAATTTTTTTATTTAAATTCAGTTTCATTATACATAGTGTATTATTACTTTCAGGGGTAGAATTTAGTGATTAAGCAGCAGCATATAACATCCAGTGCTCATTTCATCAAGTGCCCTCTTTAATGTCCATCACCCAATTACCACTTCCCCCCACCCATGTCCTCTTCAGCAACCCTGTTTATTTCCTAGTTAAGAGTCTTCTATGGTTTGCCTCCTTCTTTATTTTATCTTATTTTTCCTTTCCTTCACCTATGTTCATCAGTTTTGTTTCTTAAATTCCACATATGAGTGAAATCATATGGTATTTGTCTTTCTCTGACTGACTTATTTAACTTAGCATAATACCCTCTAGTCCCATTCATGTTGCTGCGATTGGCAAGATTTCATTCTTTTTGATGGGTGAGTAATATCCAATTACATATGTATTTATGTATATGTATACATATATATGTATAATATCACCACTTCTTTATCCATTCATCTATCTATGGACATCTGGGCCCTTTCCATATTTTGACTAGGCAGACATTACTGCTATAAACATTGGGGTGCATGTGCCCCTTCCAATCACTATGTTTGTATCCTTTAGATAAATACTTAGTAGTGCAATTACTGGGTCATAGGGTAACTCTATTTTCAACCTTTTGAAGAATCTCCATACTGTTTTCCAGAGTGGCTGCACCAGGTTACATTCCCATCAACACTGTAAGAGCATCCTTACCATCTGCCTGTTATTCTCCTCTAGGATTTTGATGGTTTCCTGTCTTACATTTAGGTCTTTCATCCATTTTGAATTTATTTTTGTGTAAAGTGTAAGACAGTGGTCCAGTTCATTATTCTGCGTGTGGCTTTCCAATTTTCCCAGCACCATTTGTCTTTTTTCCATTGGATATTCTTTCCTGCCTTATCACAGATTAGTTGACTATAGGGTTGAATGTCCATTTCTATGTTCTCTATTCTGTTCCATTGATCTGTGTGTCTTTTTTTTGTGTGTGTCAGTACCATACTCTCTTGATGATTACAGCTTTGTAATACAGCTCGCAGTCTGGAATTGTGATGCTTCCAACTTTGGTTTTCTTTTTCAACATTCCTTTGGCTATTTGGGGTGTTTTCTGATACCATACAAATATTAGGACTATTGGTTCTAGCTATGTGGAAAGTGCTGGTGGTATTTTGAGAGGATTTCATCAAAAGTGTAGATTGTTGGGGCACCTGGGTGGCTAGGTCCTTAAGCATCTGCCTTCTGCTCAGGTCATGATCCCAGAGTCCCTGGTTCAGGTCCCACATCAGGCTTCCTGCTCAGCGGGAAGCCTATTTCTCCCTCTCTCACCCCCCTTGCTTGTGTTCCCTCTCCCACTGTATTTCATCTGTCAAATAAATAGATAAAATCTTTTTTAAAAAGTGTAGATTGCTTTGGGTGGTATAGACATTTTAACATTTGTCCCTCAATCCATGGGCCTGTAATGCTTTCCATTACTTCATGTCCTCTTAATTTTTTTCCCATAAATGTTCTATAGTTTTCAGCCTACAGATCTTTTACCTCTTTAGTTAGATTTATTACTATATACCTTATTGTTTTTGGTACAATTTCAAATGGGATCAATATCTTGATTTCTTTTTCTGCAGCTTCATTATTGGTGTATAGATATACAATAGATTTCTGCATATTGATTTTATATCTTGCAACTTTGTTGAATTCATGTATTAGTTCCAGCAATTTTTGCTGTAGTCCTTTGGGTTTTCAACATAGAATAAAAAATAAGAATCTTAAAAGAAGGAAGAAAGATGCAAAAAGATACCTAAAGGGATAATCCTATAAGACCTGTCAGCTGCTTTTTCAGCAGAAACTTTGCAAACCAGATGGATTGGCATGATATATTCAAAGTGCTGAAAGGAAAAAAGCTAAAACCAAGAATACTCTACCCAGCAAGGTTCTAATTCAAATTTGAAGAAGAGATAACAAATTTCCAAGACAAACAAAAGATAAAGATAAAGAAGTTTATCACCATTGAACCATCTTTATAAGAAATGTTAACATGACTTATTTAAGTGGAAAAGAAAAAGTAGACATAAGAAAAATATGAATGAATATATATAAAATATTACAAGATATTCTTAAAACATGGAGAAGGGAGTTTAAAAGGAATAGAATGGGGAAAAGAAAAAGGAAGATTTTGTGTTTGAACTTAAATAGCTATCAAATTAATAGATACTGCTATTTATTTAGGATGTTATATAGGAACCTCATGATAACCTCAAACCTAAAATTTATAATAGATACACCTAAAAAATAGAAGGAAAGGTAAGCAAAACACTACAGATACTCATCAAACACAGAAAAACAAGAGAAGAATAAAGGAACTAAGAAGAACTAGAAAAACAACCAGAGAACAATTTTTTAAAATGGTAATAAGGACACACCTATCAATAATTACTTTAAATGTAAATGTCCTCAATGTTTCCATTATAAGACATAGTGTAATGGATAAAAGAACAAGATCCATCTATACATTGACTACAAGAGACTCACCTAAGACCTACATATGGACTAAAAGTGATGGGATGCAAAAATTAACTATGCAATGGAAGTGAAAAAAAAGGTAGCAATACTTATATAAGAAAATCCAACTTTAAAACAAAGACTAAAAAGAGACAAAGAAGGGCATTACATAATGATAAAAAGTATCAGTACAATAAGAGGATATAACACTCGTAAATGTCTAGGCACCCAACACTGGAACACCTAAGTACATAAAACAAATGTTAATGGACACAAAAGAGAAAGTAATGGTAATACAATAACAGTATGGGATTTTAACAGTACACTTGCATCAATGGATAAATCATCCAGACAAAATCAGTAAGGCAACTATGTTGGACCAGAAGGACATAATGGATATGTACAGAATATTCCATCCAAAAATTACAGAATACACATTCTTTACAAATGCACATGAAACATTCTTCAGAATATTTTTTAAATTATTTATTTATTTATTTATTGAGAGAGAGAGTGGGAGAATGAGTAAAGGTGAAGGGATAGAGAGAGGAAGACTGCACTGTGTGCAGAGCCTGATACAAGGCTTGATCTCATGACCTTGAGATTAGGAACTGAGCTGAAACCAACTGAGGTACTCAGGCATACCCATTCTCCAGAATAGATCACATAATAGGCCATAAAAGAAGCCTGAATAAATTTAAGAAGACTGAAATAATACCATGGGTCTTTGTCAACCACAATGGTATAAAAGTAGAAAAAAATCACAAGGAAAAAACCCACAAATACATGGAGACAAACATCATGACACTAAACAACAAATGGGTCAATACATCAATTAAAGAAGGAATTAAAAAAATACATGGAGACAAAAATAAAACACAATGGTCCAAAATCTCTGGGACACAGCAAAAGCAGTTTTAAGAGGGAATTATATGGTAAAACAGGCCTACCATAAAAAAAGAGAAACCTCAAATAAATAATCCAACTTTACTAGAAAAAGAAAAACAAACAAATCTGGAGGTGAGTAGAAGAAAGGAAATAATAAGGGTCAGAGCAGAAATAAATGACATTAAGACTAAAAAATATCAACCATGAGCTGGGTATTTGAAAAGAAAAAAAAATAGACAAACACTTATCCAAATATATAAAGACAAAAAAGAGAAAGGAACCAAATAAATAAAATAAAAAATGAAGGAAGAGATGTAACAAGTGACAACATGAAAGTACAAAGGAATATAAGAGAATATTATGAGTAAAGTACAAAAGAATATAAGAGAATACTATGAGTAATTATATGCCAATAAACTGTATAACTTAAAAGTAGTACGAAAATTCTTACAACCTTCCAAAACTGCACTAAGAAGAAATAGAAAATATGAACAGACATATAACAAGAAATGAAATTGAACTGGTAATGAAAAAACTACCAAAAAAATGAAAGTCTAGGACCAGATGGCTTCACAAGTGAATTTTACTGGACATTTAAAGAAGAGCTAATACATATTATCATTAAACTATTCCAAAAACTAGAAGAAGGAGAAATATTTCCAAATACATTTTACTAGTCCAGCATTACTCTCTTAGGAAAACCAAAGACATCACATAAAAAGAAAATTACAGGTCAGTAACCTTTGATGAACACAGATGCAATAATCATCAACAAAATATTATCAAAACATATACAATACATCAAAAGATCATTCAACATAATCAGGTGGAGTTTATTCTCATCATGTAAGGATGATTCAATATTTGCAAATCAACCAACATGATATACCACAATAACAAAACAAAGGATAAAAATCATATGCTCTTCTCAATAGGTGCAAAAAAAGCATTCGACAAAATACAGCATTCTTTCATGATAAAAAAATATCCTCATCAAAGTAGGTTTACAGGGAATATTCATCAACATAATAAAGGCCATATATGACAAACACACAGCAAACATCATACCCAGTAGGGAAAGCAAGCTTTTCTTCTGAGGTAAGGAACAAGACAAGGATGTCCACTCTTCACCACTTTTATTCAACATAATACTGGAAGTCATAGCCACAACAATCAGACAAGTAGAAGGAATAAAAGGCATCCACATTGATCAGGAAGAGCTGAAACTTTTACTATTGGCACATGACATGATTCTCTATATAGAAATCCTAAAGATCCCACCAAAAACTGTAAAAGTAATAAATGAATTCAGTAAGGTCACAGGACATAAAATCAATGCACAGAAATCCACTCATTTCTACATACTAATAATGAAGCAACAGAAAGAAATATTAAGAAAGCAATTCCACTTACAGTTACAGCAAAAATAATAAAATACCTAAGAATGAACTTAAAGTGCTGAAATATCTGTACTTTGAAAACTATAAAACATTGATGAAAGGAATTGAGGTGACACAACCAAATGGAAAGATATTCCATGTCCCCCCTCAAAGATATTCCATGTTCATGGATTGGAAGGAAAATATTGTTAAAATACCTATACTACCCAAATCAATCTACAGATTTAATTCAATCCTTACCAAAACACCAACATCATTTTTCACAAAACTAGAACAAAGTATCCTAAAATTTGTATGGAACCACGAAAGATCAAGAAGAGCCAAAAACAATCTTGAGAAAGAAAAACAAATCTGGAGGTATCACAATTCCAGATTTCAAGTTATCCTACTAAGCTATAGTAATCAAGACAGTATGATACTTGCACAAAAATAGATATGTAGAACAGTAGAACAGAACAGAAAACCCTGAAACAAACCTACAGTTATATGGTCACTTAATCTTTGACAAAAGAGGCAAGAATATGCAATGGGAAAACACAGTGTCTTCAATAAATGGTGTTGGAAAAACTAAATAGCTACATGAAAAAGAAAGAAACTGGACCGCTTTCTTATACCATACACAGAAATAAATTCAAAATGGATTAAAGACCTAAAGGTGAAGCCCAAAACCATAAATATCCTAGAAAAGATCACAGGCATTAATTTCTATGACATTGGACATAGCAATATTTTTCTCAATATGTCTCCTGAGGCAGAGGAAATAAAAACAATAATAAACAATTGAGACTACAGTCAACAAGACCAAAAGACAACCAACAGAATGGGAGAAGATATTTGCAAATGACATCTGATAAAGGGTTAACATCCAAAATCTATAAAGAACTTATATAACTGAATACCCAAAAAACAAATAATCCAAAAAAATGGGTGGAAGATATGAACATACATTTCTCCAGACATCTAGATGGCCAACAGACACATGAAAAGATGTTCATTGTCACTTACCATCAGGGAAATGTAAATCAAACTACAGGGAGATAGCATATCACACCTGTCAGAATGGCTGAAATTAAAATCTCAAGAAACAAAAGGTGTTGGCGAAGATGTGGAGAAAAATAACACTTGTGCTCTGTTAGTAGGAATGCAAACTGGTGCAGCAACTGTGGAAAACTGTATGGAGGTTCCTCAAAGAGTTAAAAGTAGAACTACCTCATGATGTAGCAATAAGACTGCTGGGTATTTATCTGAAGAATACAAGAACACTAATCCAAAGGGATATATATAACAGCATTATTTACAATAATCAAATTGCTATTTACAATAATCAAATAGCAATATTATTTACAGTAGCTAAATTATAATAGCTGAATATCATTCAGCTATTAAAAAAGAATGAAATATTGCCATTTTCAGGGATGTGGATAGAACTAACAGTATTATGCTAAGGAAAATAAATCAGTCAGAGAAAGACAAATACCGTGTGATTTCACTCATATGAGGAACTTGAGAAACAAAACAAATGATGAAAGGGAAAAAACAAGAGACAGACAAATGAAGAAACAGACTTCTAATTATAGAGAACAAACTGATTACTTACCTTACTTAGGGTGAGGGGTGGGAGAATGGATTAAATAGGTAATGGGGTTTAAGGAGTGCACTTGTAACAAGCACCAGGTGATGTATGGAATTGTGAAATCACTATATTGTATACCTGATACTAATATAACATTGTATGGTTAACTGACTGGAATTAATTTAAAATTAAACACAAGAAACAACAAATGTTAGCAAGGATGTGGAGAAAAAGGAAATTGTGTATTGTTGGTGGGAATACAAACTGGTGTACCTACTGTAGAAAACAGTATAGAGTTGCCTCAAAAAGTTAAAAATAGAACTACCCTATGATTGAGTAATCGCACTACTGAGTATTTACCCAATGAATACAAAACACTAATTCAATAGGATATATGCACTCCTCTGTTTATTGCAGCATTATTTACAATAGCCAAATTATTGAAGCATTCCAAGTGTCTATTGGCAGATGAATGGATAAAGATGTTATATATATATATATATATAGATAGATAGATAGATAGATAGATAGATAGATATAGATAGATAGATAGATAGATAGATAGATAGATAGATAGATAGATAAAGGATTATTATTAAGCCATAAAAAGGGGCGCCTGGGTGGCTCAGTTGGTTGGGCCACTGCCTTCAGCTAAGGTCATGATCCCGGAGACCCGGGATCAAGTCCCAAATACGGCTCCCTGCTCAGCGGGAAGCCTGCTTCTCCCTCTCTCACTCCCCCTGCTTGTGTTCTCTCTCTGGCTGTGTTTCTGTCAAATAAATAAAATCCTTTTTAAAAAAGCCATAAAAAGAATGAAATCTTGCCATTTGCAACAATATGCATGGAGTTAGAAAGTGTAACACTAAGCAAAATAAGTCAGAAAAAAGACAAATACTCTATGATTTCATTCACATGTAGAATTTAAGATATTCATATTTTTATATTGCAAAAAGGATGTCAGAATATATTGTTAGAAGTCTAGACTGGTGAGTATGATCCCATATTTTTCATTCACACTTAGAGTTTAAAATACACCATATGTCACATTCACAGTCACAACTCCTTAATTTTTCTTTTAGCAAAAACTAAAATTACTTCAGAGACCAGTAGAATACAAATGGCTGAGACAAAGAGGGTAGTTCAATGTGACTTGGGGGTAGATTTCATGAATGAAAGTGCTGGGAGATAAAAATGAAGATGGAAATGCAGGTAGGGACCAATTTGTGAATGACTTGCAATCTGTGAAATTAGATTAGGATGTTGTTTCAGAGGTAAAATGCTACCATTCAATGTTGTTGTTGTTGTTGTTGTTGCTGTTGTTGTTAATAGATAGAGGGTTAGTAGAAGTTTCAACTCAAGACAAAATGTGAATTGGGTTTCAGGAAAATATATACCTGTTTTCTTTTGTGACTGCAGAATAAAAATACTGTCTGAGTCTATACCTTGGCAGCACCTGTCTAGACAAAGAACATGCTCTCTTCTGGGGGAATGGAAACATCAGACTGGGGATTCTTATAAGATATGATTTCAGCTACACCTTTTTTGCACCTCAAAATTGGTGCTGCTTTCCACAAGATTCTCCTAAGATATAACCAGCACACAAACCACACACTTCTAGCTTGTAAAACATGAATATTCATTTGTATAAACATTGTTCTCTGTAGCCCAGTTTGGCAAAATCCATGGTCCTGAACTGCTTGCTTTGCTACTGTAAGACAGCATCTGAAATGTAGAAAATGTCTGAGTTTAGTGGCCTCCACATGTGAAGTCAGTGCTCCCTGAAGAAATTCCTGGGAAGAGGATAATAAATATATCAGTATTTATTACCATCAAGAATTTAAGGAAGGATTTCAATTGTGGCTGCAGATGGCAACCTTTCATATTTTTTTTCTCCTTTCCCAATATTTAGCCACATAACAATGGTTGAGAGCTAGGATTTAGTCCAACTATTTTTGTAGCACTCTCTGAAAATAAAGCAGCTGACCCCTCTTCCAGGTCTAAGTGCTTGGATTATGCTTCCTCAAACACATGACCAACTTCTAAATAATCAGGCCCTATTCTGTTGCCATTCTCACCTTGTGAGGCCCCAACCAATTCTGTTATACTGCTAAATTAGAAAACAGGAATTCCATGGAATGGGAGAAGATATTCGGAAATGACACTATAGACAGAGGGATGATATCCAACATCTATAAAGAACCCCTCAAACTCAACACCCAAAAACCAGATAATCATGTCAAAAAAAAGGCAGAAGACATGAACAGACACTTCTCCATAGAATATATACAAATAGCTAACAGACACATGAAAAAATGTTCATCATCACTAGCTATCAGGGAAATTCAAATCAAAACCACATTGAGATACCACCTTACACCAGTCAGAATGGCCAAAATTAATAGGACAGGAAACAACGAGTGTTGGAGAGGCTGTGGAAAAAGGGGAACCCTCTTACACTGCTGGTGGGAATGCAAGTTGGTGCACCTACTTTGGAAAACAGTGTGGAGATTCCTTAAAAAATTAAAAATAGAACTACCCTAAAACCCTGCAATTGTACTACTGGGTATTTACCCCAAAGATAGAGATGTGGTGAAGAGAAGGGCCATATGTACCCCAATGTTCATAGCAGCAATGGCCACAGTCGCCAAACTGTGGAAAGAGCCAAGGTGCCCTTCCACAGATGAATGGATAAAGATACGGTCCTATATAAATTGGAATATTATGCAGCCATCAGAAAGGATGAATACCCAACTTTTGTATCAACATGGACGGAACTGTAGGAGATTATGCTGAGTGAAATCAGCCAAGCAGGGAAAGTCAATTATATGGTTTCACTTACTTGTGGAGCATAAGGAATAACATGGAGGGCATTAGGAGAAGGAAAGGGAAACTGAATTGGGGGAAATCAGAGGGGGAGATGAACAATGAGAGACTGTGGACTCTGAGAAACAAACTGAGGGTTTTGGAGGGGCGGGAATGGGGGATGGATGAGCCTTGTGGTGGGTATTAAGGAGGGCACATATTGCATGGAGCACTGGATGTGGTGCATAAATAATGAATCTTGGAACACTGAAAAAAATAAAATTTAAAAAAATTTAAAAAGAAAGAAAACAGGAAATCCAATTATTCCTGACACCATCTGTATCCTCATTTCCCACCCATCCTTGTACACTTTGGCTGTAGCTACTTTGGTTAATCATCTGTAATGCAAACTTATTTTATACTTTCACATCACTGGGTCTTTTCTGATGCTGACTCTTCAGCCTAGAATTCCCTTAGAGATCCTTTCTATTCTATCCATTACTTAGAGTTCAATTCCTCCTTGAGGCATATGCCCCCCTTCCAAGGTATCTCAAACTAAGCTGTAATTAATTGACCCTACATTAGAGCAACTATTTCATCTACTTTATACGAATCATTTTATTTTATTTTTTTTAAAGATTTTATTTATTTGACAGAGAGAAACACAGCCAGAGAGGGAACACAAGCAGGAGGAGTGAGAGAGGGAGAAGCAGGCTTCCCGCGGAGCAGGGAGCCGGATGTGGGGCTCCATCCCTGGTCTCCGGGATCATGACCTGAGCCAAAGGCAGTCGCTCAACCAACTGAGCCACCCAGGCGCCCCTATACGAGTCATTTTAAATGAATAGGGTTAAACAAACTCTGAATGGCAGATGGTGTTAGAGAAAGTACTTATGCTTGATACTCTGACAGACTTGGGTTCAAATCCTGTTCTCTTTCATTTGTTGCTGTCTGATTTTGAACAGTAAATTCATTTCTCTGATTCAGTTTTCTCATCTGTAAAATGAGGACCATTAAGAGTAGCTACCTCATAGCTAGCATTAAGTATTTTAATATGGGGCAAGTGGAAGTATCAGAAACTGCCTGGTACATAGTAAATGCTTCTTAAGGGTTAGGTCTCATTATCACCATTGTTTGAACCTACTCTAGAATGTAAACTCCATACAGAAAAAGATGATCTTATATTGTCCTCTGATGTGCCCCTAGTACCCAGAACTGTGCCTGGCATGTAGTATATACTCAAGAAATATCTGTTGAGTGTGTGGGTAAATTAATGAATCCGTAAAATAATTCTCATTGTTAGCATCTTCCTCTTCCTTTTTGACTCTTCTACTATCTATTAATGGGGTGCTTTATACCTCACACAAAAACTATCAAGTAGAGGGTCCCTGAACATCTCCCATCCCTTCTTCATTTTGCTTTACCTCGTTTTTTGCCCCCTTTCTTGAATGCTCTAACAAGTTTGATTTCAACAGTAACCACTTCAGCCTAGCCTTGCTGGCGACTGTAGTGCGCAGGAGGGGGACGCGGGGGAGGCTGGAAGCGGGGCGTGGCCACCATGTCGCAGAACCAGACTGCGCTTGCGTAGGCTGCGGCAAAGCTAAGCACTGAGAAGCTAGCGGTTATTGCGCACTGCTGTTTGTGTAGAAAGATTTCTCCTCTCACAGCTCTCACTCCCGATTCCAGGTCTTTGGCTTAGGACTTGGCGCCGAGTCGCCAACATTCCTACTGTCCTCTCTCTGACAGATTGCTGACTTCCCGTTCCTGCTCCTGACTCCGGGAACCATGTCTCTGGTAAGCCAGAACGCGCGCCGCAACAGCGCAGGGACCACTGCAGACTACAGCGACGGCCACGGTGAGATGCAGGCTAGTAACGCCTCCGGGGCCCCGACCTCCATGCTAGCTCCCCAGGCCCTACAGTGCCCTCATACTCCAGTCAACCCTCAGGGTGCCACCGCTTCCCAAGCTGCGCAGGACCCGAACGACCTCGAGGTCCTAATCGAAGAGCAGTCCCAACGTTTGGGGGCGCTTAGGGTCCACGACCCTCTGGAAGACAGGTCGATCGCTTTGGTGAATTTCATGCGAATGAAAAACCAAACCGAGGGCTCTATCCAGCAGTCAGAGATGCTGGAGTTCCTCAGAGAATACTCAGATCACTTCCCTGAGATCCTCAGACGAGCCTCAGCCCACCTGGATCAGGTCTTTGGGTTGAACCTGAGGGTTCTTGACCCCCAGGCTGACATTTACAACCTCATCAGCAAACGGGGTTTCCAGACCACTGATCAAATAACAGAAACCCTGGATGTGCCAAAGGCTGGTCTCCTGGCCTTGGTCCTAGGCCACATCCTCCTGAATGGTAACAGGGCAAGAGAAGCATCCATTTGGGACCTGCTGTTAAAGGTTGATTTGTTCGGTGATCCCCAGAGGATCAACAACCTTTTTGGGAACACAAGGAACCTTCTCATTACTGACTTTGTGCGCATGCGGTTCTTGGAATACTGGCCAGTGTATGGCACTAATCCCCTTGAATTTGAGTTCTTGTGGGGTTCTAGAGCCCATAGGGAAATCACAAAGATGGAAGCCCTGAAGTTTGTGGCAGAGGCCCATGATGAAGAACCTTGGAGCTGGCCGGAAGAATATAACAAGGCCCTGGAAGCTGACAAAGCCAAAGAAAGAAGACAGGCTGCTGGCTTGGAATTCTGGTCAGAGGACACTATGAATGATAAGGCCAATGATTTGGTCCAGTTGGCCATTAATGTCACTGAGGAGTTGCTGCCTATACATCAGGATGAGCTACTGGCTCACACTGGCAAAGAATTTGAGGAAGTGTTCCCAAATATCCTCAGTCGAGCTACTCTAATCCTTGATCTGTTCTATGGGTTCTCTCTGATTGAGGTTGATACCAGTGAGCACATCTACCTCCTTGTCCAGCAACCAGAATCAGAAGAAGAGCAAATGATGCTAGACAGCCTGGGGAGACCCACTCAAGAATATGTGATGCCAATTTTGGGTTTGATCTTCCTGATGGGCAACCGTGTCAAAGAGGCCAATATCTGGAACATGCTTCGAAGATTTGGTGTCGATGTAGGAAGAAAGCATGCCATCACCTGCAAGCTTATGAGACAGCGCTACTTGGAATGCAGGCCACTGTCCTACTCTAATCCAGTTGAATATGAGCTTCTATGGGGTCCTCGAGCTCACCTTGAAACCACCAAAATGAAAGCCTTGGAGTATATGGCTAAGCTTTACAGAAAGCGACCACAGGACTGGCCAGAGCAATATAGGGAGGCTATGGAAGATGAGGAAGCCAGAGCCAGATCTGAGGCAACTGCCATGTTCTTCTTTGGCCCCATGTGAAATCTGAGGAAATTTATCACTTTAGTTGTGTGGCATCAGTTAAAGAGGCCCTGGGAAACTGGACAATGGGGCCTTAAATCAGAAGTCAGTCAGGGCTGGGGTGGAAAGTACACATTGTGCTTGCTATTTGTGTTCTATTCCTAATGGCATTTCCTTCCTTCCTTATAATGTACCCTTGAATTAGGTTCCTGATCAGTGTTTATAAATGAAATTGCTCATTTGTCATCCCTGTCTAATTTTAATGTAAAAGCTCAGATAGTTGTGTAAAATGTATTGGTAATATTTGCATCTTTCTATGATGTGGATAATATAAAGTTGTTCTTTAGCTGTTTGAAATAATTAGTAAAATGGTGGGTGCAAAAGTTAACAATAGTAACAACACACACAACAAAAACACAAAATCACTTATCTGTCGATGCCTTCTTTGTGTCTATTCTTGTGTAAGAAAAAAAAAGCTGGCATTTACCTGTATTTGCTTTGCTGTTCCAAAACATAGTGAAAAATAAAAGTATAATGAATTAGGCCCCATGCTTAAGCACTCTTTTATTCAACAAATATTTATTAAGCACCTGCCATGCTCTGTGCTGGGAATATAAAAGTGAAGAAGACCCAGCTGAACCCCAGGTTTAAAGGGGAGGGGCCATGGAAGTAAACCAGAAATTGTTTTATTGCTGTAACAAGATGTATAATAAGGATAAGCTTAGAGTGCTAGGAGAGGCCACAGGAGTAACTTCCAGCTAAACTGTAGGTGCTGGAAGGGGACTGGAGAAGGCAATAGGGCACAAGAAGGGCTAGGGGAGTGGGAGGAGGTATCAAGCAAAGGATTAGTGGGAGAATGGTCCACGTGGTGGTAGGGGATAATGAGGTGGTATGGAAGGCTGAGGACAAGTTATCTTTAGTTACTTCTATTCTAAGACCTGAGGTTAGGGTGTGTGTGTGGGGGGGAGGGATTGCTTATGAAGTCAGGAGCTGTATGTAAAACACCTTTTGTGGGATTCACAAAGACAATGTTCAGTTCAAGGGGGAAGTGGGAGAGGGAAGCCTGTGGCAGAGATAAGGAAGACCCATATTCTTGAGAGTGGGTCTCAGGAATCAGCAATGGTTCTCCTGAAAGCAGCTGGTCTTGGATCTTGGGTCAGACCGAACAATCTACCTGGAGCTCTGCCCAGCAACCTTTGCCAGTGCAGTTTATTTCTGCACCTATGCTGTTAAGGTGAGTATTTTGGCTCTCTTCATCCTGATCCTTCAGGCAGTTTCTAACCCTGCTCATGGCTCTCCTTAAGCTTTCTCTAGAAAGCCTGCAAGTAACAATTTCTATAAAGGAGCCCTGGCACAATAGTAGATAAGGAAAGTCACCTATGACGCAGGGGTGGGGGAGGTGCCTACCAGTAGTGTAGGTTTTATGTTTCCTTACCGCCTGGTACCCATAAGCTTTCTGTCCTTTCATCCATTTAATCACTACGGGCTACCCCCAAACTGCCACTTCCTGGCAAATAAGAGAAGACTCTCCTCACATTTTCGTCAGACTCAGGAAGAGAATGACACAGCAGTTTGGCTGGGGGACGGGACGAAAAGAAGGGAGATACACTGTTTCGGTCCCAAATTCCGCTGCCTGCAGAAGTCAAATCAGAGCTGCCGGCTTGAGAAAGCCACTGCGCGTGCGCACTCTGCGGTTGCCCGGGAGATAACCACCCCCACCTTGTCTCAGTGATCTCCCCTATCATAGCATTCCGGGAAAAACTGAACACTAAGGGCAGGAATTTCAGTAATGATAAAATTCGTAGCTAGAGAGCTAGAGCTAAAGGGGTTCTGGAAAATGGGATGGGGGTGGAGTTGTGTGGTAGGAGAGTATCTAATTAGCAACTCGCCTGAATGCTGAGAGCCTCTCTTTCTTTAGTCTCCTTGAACCCTTAATTTGTACATGCCTGTGGGACGGAGAAGAGGGGTAAGCAGATTAACATGCCAAGTTTTTCTTGCTCTTGTTTTTTTGGATGGTGCAGTTTCTGGATCCTCAAGAACATCAGCTTTTCTGGGGGTACCAGTAGAGATACCTGCCAAGGGAAAGTTGTAGCATCCAGACTGACAATAGTGTAAAGCTGCCAACTTCTTTGGTACTAAATTTGTACTAGGTACTGGGTTTCCACCAGTTCTCCAAGAAGCATTTCAATAGCCTCATTTGACACTGTAGGAAACCGAGGCTTAAATAATGTGTCTAAGGTCACACAGCCAGTTGATGAATGTTGGGATTGGAGTCTAGGGCTGCCTTTGGCTATGGTTAACACTCTAGTATACTACATCTTAAGCTCCCTCCAGGTTGTGCTATGTTTTCACTCGAATTTATTGATTCTCAAGAAATAAAAGGAAGGGCTACATGACATGATGGGTCAGGCAAGAGGTTAGCTCTCTGGAGAAGGATGAAGGTGAGGCTGAAATTTTCCAGGCTCTTAAACTTGTTCCATCACTCAGGCTCCATGAGAGCTGTCTAGGCGTAGAAAGTGCATTTTTGTCTAATCTCCCTACTCTGTCCTAAGAGTCTTCCCCAATTTGCCCTCTTCCTGCAAGCATCCAGCCTTATCTGCTGGCTTTCACCCACAGAAACTCAAACATCACCATTTCAGGAACCCTAGAAGTGTTTGGTAATGTGTTTTGTAATCCTGAAAGAATAATGACCTGACAGAACGCATGCTTTCCCAAGGGGTGCTTGGGATGCAAAAACAGAAGTGGGAAATAGCCCGTGTCAAATATGCCACATGTAGTTTCCCAGAAGTGACAAAGCTGAGACTTGAATGGAGCACATGCCTATGGTGAGGGAAAGGTTGTAGTCTCTCTGTGGCTACAGCCATTCCTTTGAAGGCCATGAGAGGTCTGGGTACTCTCTTTTTTACACACACCAAATTAGAATTAATACCCCCTAGGATAAATGGTGATGGAAATGGGTGTCTGGTAAATAAGACTTACAAATGATGCTGCATGAATTAATTACATGTATAATTTTATGTATATATGTATATATACATATAATATGTATATAAAATAAATGTATAAAAATAAATTTATAAAGTAAATAAATTAATTAAATGTTAAGCTTTTTTAAAAAAAAATTATTTATTTGACAGAGAGAAACACAGCCAGACAGGGAACATAAGCAGGGGGAGTGAGAGAAGGAGAAGTGGGCTTCCCGCCAAGCAGGGAGCCCGATGTGGGACTCGATCCCTGGTCTCCGGGATCAAGACCTGAGCCGAAGGCAGTCGCTTAACCAACTGAGCCACGCAGGCGCCCCCCCCCCTTTTTTAAAGATTTTATTTATTTGACAGAGAGAAACAGAGCCAAAATGTTAAGTTTTTAAACACTGAACTGAATATCCTTTTTTTTTCTGTGTGAATTAATTTGGAAATGGTCTTTTCAGTTTGTGAATTAATTTGGAAATGGTCAGTTCATTTGCACTCTTTGGGCTATCAATATCACAAGTATTGAACTTTTGGCCAAATTAGGGCTTGCAGAATTGATGTTGATTAGATATGGGCTCATAATCCTATATATACAATACCATTCAGATTCCCCTTTGATCCTTCCTGGAAAGAACACATTGAGAATACATTCACTATCAGTTGCTGAAGGCCAGGACTGTCCTCTTCTGGAGAAGGTGTATAGTTAGGGAAGTCTTTTCCTGGCTTCTTTCCATCACTTTCTGTACACACACTCAAGCCATCACAAATGAACATTACAATTCAAGGGAAAGCTGAGCTTGCCTGGTACAAGACTTCAAGGCAATTGTCCCAGTCCTATGATTGCTGTCCCTAGACCCTCTGATACCAGAAATCTAGACGAGCCTCTAAGTACCCTTTTGGTTCAGACAAGGACCCCCACAGTCTCCTCCTACCTTTTTAGTGGGGATTTTCAGACAGTGAGATTTCTCACTCTACATAGTTTCTTTTCCCCACTCAGTGAGTACTTGGCGACATCTTAAGGAATTCTCTGCAAACAGGGTTTGAGGCTAGTTGTAAAGAAAGCTGGAAAAGAATTATCAGAGTGGGCCCTAGCTTTCTCAGACATTTCTGTTCCAGGCCTCATATGAATAGACTAAGCATATGATAAGGAGGGAGCGGCATATCAGAATGATTATGAGCTCTGATCTGGAAAACGCTGGCTCTCTCACTTCCTGGCTGTGTGTGACCTTGGGCAAGTTACTCAATATCCCCATCTAAACTACTTAAAGCTGTTTTCAATAAATTGATAGAGAAGCCCAGGGTTGCACACTTACTATCTGATGATGTCAGAACAATAACCCAGGCCAATTGTACTCTAGTCTAGTGATATGTCAATTCTTTACACCACTTTAAAGACTACTTGTCAACACCTTGGTAGCTGAATTCAAACGAATACAGATTTCTTAAATTTTTTAAACAACTATTTCAGGTGAATATTAGCCCCAGGTAGTTATGAATTATAGAGTTTAGCTGCATTAATAACATACTCTTTGCAAACACCCATCCACAAGACACTTTTCTAGGGGCTTCTGTGTGATCTCTTTAAACAGGTCTCAGTGACTGTTAGGAATCACCTGCTTTACATACCACCGAGGGAGTCCCCGTGAGGTTTACTTCTCTGATAAAAGGGCAGGATTAGGGGTGCCTGGGTGGCTCAGATGGTTAAGTGTCTGCCTTCACCTCAGGACATGATCCTGGAAGAAGTCTGCTTCTCCCTCTCCCTCTGATGCTCCCCACGCTTGTGCCCCCTCTCTCTTGCTCTCTCTCTCTAATAAATAAATAAAATCTTAAAAAAAAAAAGCCAGGTTAGGGAGGGAGTTCGGAGCTCAATCTTAATGTCTGAGTAGCCTTATTTCTTATTTTTTATTTGAGTATTTGATATGCAATGTTACATTAGTTTCAGGTATACAACTTAGTGATTTGACAAGTTTATACATTATACAATGTTCATCACAAGTGGAGCTACCATCTATCATGTTACATCCCTATTATAATATTGAATGTATTCCTTATGTCGGGCTTTTTACTCCTGTGACTTACTCATTCCATAACTTGAGGCTTTTATCTTCTTCATCCAATTTGTCCAGCCCCTCACGCTTTTCCCTCTAGCAACCATCAGTTTGTTCTCTGTATTTATAGGTGCGATTCTTTTTTTTTTTTTTTGAGATTCCACTTGTGAGTAGTAGCTGTCTTTCTCAGTATGAATTACTTCACTTAGCATAATACCCTCTAGGTCCACCCATGTTGTCTCAAATGGCACAATCTCATTCTTTTAATGGCTGTGTAATATTTCATTATACACATATTTTTTATACCTTCATCTATTGATGGGCACTTAGGTTGCTTCCATATCTTGGCTATTGTAAACAATGCTGCAATAAACATAGGAGTGCATATGTCTCTTCGAATTAGTGTTGTTTTCTTTGGGTAAATAACCAGTAGTGAAATTATTAGATCATACGGTATTTCTATTTTTAATATTTTGACAAATATCCATTTTATTGTTACAGCAGCTATGCTAATTTACATTTCTACCAACAGCACACAAGGGTTCCTCTTTCTCCACATCCTCACCAACACTTGTTATTTCTTGTCACTTTGACTTTAACCATTCTTACTGTTGCAAGGTAATATGTAATTGTGGTTTTGATTTGCATCTCCCTGATGATGAGTGATGTTGAGCATATTTTCAAGTGTCTGTTGGCCATCTGTCTTCTATGGAAAAATGTCTATTCAGTTTCTCTGCCCACTTTTTTTAACCGGATTGTTTATTTCTTTAGGTGTTGAGTTGATAAGTTCTTTATAGATTTTTGGGTAGTAACCCCTTATTGGATAATCACTTGCAAATATCTTCTCTCATTCAGTAGGTTGTCCTTTTGCTTAGTTGGCGGTTTTCTTCACTGTAAAATTAGTTTTTTATTTAAATGTAGTCCTAATAGTTTATTTCTGCTTTTGTTTCCCTTGCCTTAGGAGACATATCTAGAAAAATGTTTCTATGACCAATGTCAGAGAAATTACTGCCTGTGCTCTCTTCTAGAATTTTTATAGTTTCAGGTCTCATGCTTAGGTATTTAATTCATTTTGAGATTATTTTTCTGTATGGTGTTAGAAAGTGGTCCAGTTTCATTCTTTTACATGTGCCTGTCCAGTTTTCCCAGCATCATTCATTGAAGAGACTATCTTTTCCCCATTGTATATTCTTGCCTCCTTTGTCATAGATTAATTGACCATATGAGCATGGGTTTATTTCTGGGTTCTCTATTCTGTCCTCTATTCTATTGAGCAATAGTCTCTTTTTGTGTCAGTACCATTCTGTTTCGATTACTACAGCTTTGTATATCTTTAAAACTGAATTGTGATACCTCCACTCTTTTCTTTCTTGGGATTACTTTGGCTATTTATGGTCTTTTGTGGTTCCATACAAATTTTAGGATTATTTGTTATAATTTTGTGAAAATGCTGTTAGTATTTTGATAGGGATTGCATTGAATTTGTAGATTGCTTTGGGCAATGTGGATATTTTAACAATATTAATTCTTCCAACCCGTGAGCATGGAATATCTTTCCATTTGTTTTTGTCATCTTTAATTTATTTCAGCAGTGTTTTACAGTGTTCAGAGTACAGAGCTTTCATCTCTTAGATATCTTACCTTCTTTTGTGGTGAAACTGTAAATAGCGTTGTTGGTTTTTTTTTTAATTTCTCTTTCTGAGCAGCCTTACTTCAAACTGTCTTTCTCCTTAGAGCACTTGGTTTGCATGGGCTGTCCAGGTAGGGTCTCTGTCCTCTGAATGCCCACTTTCCTCAAAATATAGAAGAGAAGTAGCATGGGGAAAGGGAAAACACAAGAACGGTCATTGTTTCTAAAGCTGCTCTCTGTTATCAAGGCTTAACCTGCTTGGACTACAGCTCAGAGAAACTTCCCTGCCAGTGAGAATGGTAGCAACAGTATGGCTGTTGGGATGGCTCCAGTATGGTTTGGTCTTGTTCTGCAAGACAAAGAGGTTCTTTGCTGTTCTAGAAGATGTTCTTTATTCCAGACAGTGAGGGAGACCCCCTGAGATCCAGCTATAGAGAACTACTGGCACATAGGACTGCTCTCCTTCCTCTAGATTGGGGGATGGGAGGAGTGCAAGGCCTAGAATGGAAGAGCATGGAGAGGGAGCTTTGGCACAACTGTTAACACTTTATATAATGTCTCCTCACACAACCATGGGCGTAGACATGCTCATAGTTCCTAACAGGGAAGGACAGTAGTCAGAAATGCTGAGTGAACACAAGTAAATGACCAGCTATCACAGGGAACAAACTGGACCTTGAGATCAAAGGCAGCACCCAAACCTCTTGTTTGCATGGCCTTCACTGCCAAACCTACCCACAAGGAATCAGACCTAGTTTGGCCCAAAGCAAAAGCTTTTGTGGCCTACACTGAAGGAGCCCTGGAAAGTCAGGCTTATTAAAATGCCACTTGCCCAGTTCATTTTATTTATATTTTTAAAGATTTTATTTATTTATGAGAGAGAGATCACACAAGTGGGAGGACAAGGGGTGGAGGGAAAGGGAGAAGCAGGCTCCCCACCAACCAGGGAGTTCAATGTGTGGCTTGATCCCAGGACCCTGAGATCATGACCTGAGTTGAAGGCAGAGGCTTAACTGACTGAGCCACCAGGTACCCCTGCCCAGTTCAGTTTAACAAGCAATTGCTGAACACCTGCTATATCCTGGCCTAGTTACAGTAGACACCAGGGCACAGAGATGAATCAAATGTGGCCCCCACCTTATCTATGTTCTAATTCTCTGTTCAGATTTGAGTTTGTACAACTATATAACTAATCTACTAAGGTTTTACTCCAATGTGTAACTTTTTTGTTTCTAGAATTTCTAATTCTTTTTTAAATAAACCTCACTTTTTTCAAAATATGGATACTGTTCTTTTCTTATGGATTCCAGTCCCTCTTTCATCTTTTTAAACATTTTAATCAGTTTTATTCTAAAACTTTTTAATATTTGCCTTTTTTTCATTAATTCTGCCATCTGTTGGGTCTGCTCAGTATCTAATGGTGGTGAGTTTTCTTTTCTTTAAAGTTGTTTTTTAGGATTTTATTTATTTGTCAGAGAGAGAGAAAGCAAGCACAAGCAGGGGTAACAGCAGGCAGAGGGAGAAACAGGCTCCTCACTGAGCAGGGAGCCCAATGTGTGGCTTGATCCCAGGACCCTGGGATCATGACCTGAGCTGAAGGCAGACAATGACTGAGCCACCCAGGTGTCCAGGTGCTGAGTTGTATATGTGCTTTGTAACTCATGTCTGTGTGCTAATCTTTAGTAGGCATTGCCTTCTAAGAGACTCTCAGGCTGTCTCTGCTGCCATCTTTCCCGCTTTGGGAGAAAGGATGAAGTTACATGTAGTTTGGTGCAGCTGTTCCACTGCAGTCCTTCAAGCACAGGCACAATGTTTTTCTGAGGTTGGAGGCTCTTTGAGTCTCCCCTGAAGAGAATACCTCCTGCTCCATGGAAGTCTCCTATACCTATGTCTTTAAGATATTTATCCAAATCTTTGCTGCCTGTTATGATTCAGTGCCCTTATAATTTACTCCTTTTATAAATCTTTATTGTCATTTCAATGGGACTTGGGAAAGAAAGGGAAAAGAGAGATTCCACATCTTGACAAGAACACAGCTTTTACTAGGTCAAAGCTGAAGTCAACTTAATTTCTCACAGCGCATACTTTGTTTTACTTGTTAATATAATTAGGGTCCCTCCTTTCAATGGAACAGTAAAAAATATTTGGGAACGAGGGAGTAGAAAACTATTACAGAATAACAAACAATATTCAATACATATGAAAGGTATGAAATAATATAGTCAATATTGTCTTTATATGAGAAAATTGGAAACATATTTTTTAAAATTATGAATGGTGATGTGGTAGACAAAATAATAGTCCCTCAAAGATGTCCATGTCATGATCCCTGAAACTAGTGAATTAGTTATTTTAGATGGCAAAAGCGACTTTTCAGATACTATTGCATTAAGGATGTTGAGATAGGGAGATTAGAGATTATCCTGGATTATCCAGATGAACCCAGTGTGATCACAATAGTCTTTATAAGAAGGTGGCAGGAGGATCAGAATCAGTGGTGGGAGTGTGACAAAGGGAGCAAGAGATTGAAGTGATGTGAGGAAAAGATCATGAACCAAGATACTCAAACAACCTCTAGAAACTGAAAAATGCAAGTAAATGGATTCTCCCCTCAGAGCCTTGAGAAATAATTAGCCTTGTTGAGATCTTGACTTTAGTCCAGTGAGGCTAATTTTGGCCTTCTGACCTCCATAATTATAAAATAATACTACTACTACCAAGTTTGTAGTAATTTGTTACAGAAGCAATAGGAAATTAATGTAAGTGCTTACCATAAGGTAAAGAAATTTAGAGTAATTTAAGTTTTTACTTTGCTTGAAAAAAATTAACATTCGAATAAATAAGATACAATATTTAAAGCACCTGAATCTGTCAATAACAGTAAGACTCTGGTTGTCAGCTTATGACCATAGAAAATAAAAGTGTTGTCGTATCTATGGTAGGAGAATGCAGAAGGAAAAAAAATGCATGTACTTATATGCCTCATAGAAATATAAATCAGTAGTGGTTATAAAGGGCTACATTAAATATGACACAAAATTTTTAAAGAAATGATTATGTCATAGCACGTTACACTTCCATTTCTTTTTTTTTAAGATTTATTTATTTATTTGAGAGAGAGAGTGAGTGAGAGAGAACATGAGAAGGGACAAGGTCAGAGGGAGAAGCAGACTCCCCACGGAGCTAGGAGCCTGATGTGGGACTCAATCCTGGGACTCCAAGATCATGACCTGAGCTGAAAGCAGTGGCTTAAGCAACTGAGCCACCCAGGTGCCCCTGTACTTCCATTTCTAAGAATTAATTGTGAGAAACTATTTTTGGATGTGAAC
Source organism: Spilogale gracilis (assembly GCA_004023965.1). NCBI lineage: Eukaryota > Metazoa > Chordata > Mammalia > Carnivora > Mephitidae > Spilogale > Spilogale gracilis. Next base: position 30,333 of record PITA01003854.1, on the reverse strand, counting down.
TTACATTTGGCTTGGAGGATTATTCCAGACTTATTTAAATGAGGAAAAAATGCCAACTAAAACCAACTAAAAACACCAACTAAATCTTCTATAACATTTGATTGGTAAGGGAAATAAAAGTCTGCCTATGTAATGGAATGGCATACAGACATTAGAAATGATGATATACAGTAATGGTTAATGACAAGCAAGTAACTTTAAGAGACAATACTAACAGTATAACTTAATTTCTATGGAATGAAAAAGGACTATTTCTCCAGCCATGTTATAATTTTATTCATCTTTGGTTAGTAGTTTTGCAGGTACTATTTTTGCATATATTATAATACACACTTTCTTAATTTTCCACAGTGAAAATATATTTGTTCTAATGAAGAAAATACCAAAGGCATATTGTGTAACCTCTTTCTTTTAAAAAGTGAAAAAAATAGGGGTGCCTGGGTGGCTCAGTTGGTTAAGCAACTGCCTTCGGCTCAGGTCATGATCCCGGAGACCTGGGATCAAGTCCCACACTGGGCTCCCTGCTCAGCGGGAAGCCTGCTTCTCCCTCTCTTACTCCCCCTGCTTGTGTTCCCTCTCTAGCTGTGTTTCTGTCAAATAAATAAATAAAATATTTTTAAAAAGTGAAAAAATAACTTTTTAAAGGATTTTATTTATTTATTTTTGACAGAGAGAGGCATAGAGGGAGAGGGAATACAAGCAAGGTGAATGGGAGAGGGAGAACGGGCCTCTAGAGGAGCAGGGAGCCCGACGTGGGGCTCAATCCCAGGACCCTGGGATCAAGACCCCAGCTGAAGGCAGACACCCAATGACTGAGCTACCCAGGAGGCCCCCAAAAATGATTTTAATGCTTGGATGTGGGTTTGAGTTGAGTTGAGAAAATCTCTTATGCTCTGTGTAGGAGCATAGATAAAAAGATCTCCTTTATGGAGAGTCTTTTGGCAGCAAAATAACACTTCTGAAGGTTTTCTCAGGAAGTAACCCAGAAGATAAATATAGATTTGGCTCTATGGAGTCCATAAAAATATTGATTGGATAGGCTAAAACTTGATTTAAAACCAAAAATGAGTTACAGAAAATGGGATTTCTTTTCATTAAATTGAATGGAATTCTGTCACTGAATAGGAAGAAACAGAAAAAATATTTCAAGGCACATAAATATTGAAGATTTATCATTTTATGATAAAAATCAAATATTTGGTAATGTTATACTTTTTGTAAAAATAGGCATATATACATAAGATTTACATAGTGAAATAGAATGTTCTCAAATTAAGCTTTTCCTCACATCTATGTGTTTCATGGAATTCTGGTTATTTTTCTATCTTCTTATCATGGTTTATTATTTATGTACAACAAAATATTGGTTCTTGTATAACAATATTTTTTAAAGCCTAAACAAAATGATAAGGAGAACCAAGTGGTTTTAGTCAATTAAGTGAACACAGGCCCAATGTAATTAAAGATACATGTATCATGGGACCCTATTTTAGAGCCACCTCAGTGAAAGCCATTTGGCAACATTTCATTCAAAGCTCTGAAATACAAAGGCAATTAAGTGCCACTTAATCTCATGAAATCTTTGTCTCATAATTAATTTTGGTTATCAGGGTAGATTTAAATACAAGAATGTTCTATTCACCATCACTTATTTAAAATGATCATTGAATCACACCAAATACTGGAAAATAATAGAAAGGGTTGAGAAAGTGGGATTTGTTCATGAGAATTTAAGATATTACAAACATTGGAAATGATGTCCTAGAAGAATATTTGAAAATGTGGGAAATTTCAAAATGTACTCTTTTTTGCATTTTTATTTATTATTTTTTAAAAAAGTAATAATTTATTTTATTCTTTCAGTGTACTTTTTAAAAACATTTTGCTTTGAAATAATTACCAATTCACGGGAAGTTGCAAAGGTAGTACAAAGAGATTCTGTGTACTTTTTACCCAGGACTTTCCCATGATACTACTATATGGTACAATATTAAAACTAGGAAACTGACAATGATATAATGTATGTGTATAGTCATTTTACACATGTAACCACCACCACATACAAGATATATAATTTTTCCATCTCAAGAAATGTTTTCTTCTTGCCTTTATAATCATACCCATTCTTGACCCCCCACACACTCCTACCATCTCTCACCCCTAACAGCCACTGATTTGTTTTCCATCTCTATAATTTTGTCATCTCAAAAATGTTATATAAATGGAATCATATAGCATGTAACTTTTTCAGATTGGCTTTTTAATGTAGAATAATACCCTTGAGATCTATCCAAGTTGGTGCATGTATCAATAGTCTGTCCCTTTTTAATACTGTGTAGTATTCCATAGTGTGAATGTGCCTCAGTTTGTTTAATCATTCACCTGTTAGAGTACATTTGTGTTGTTTCCAGGATTTCACTATTATAAATAAAACTGATATGAAAAAACTGAGGGAAATTCCCTTGATTCTTAATTTTCTGGGAGTTTTTCTCATGAATGGCTTTTGAATTTTGTCAAGTACTTTTTTCTGCATTTGATAATATGATTTTTTCTCTTTAACCTGCCAATATGGTATATTACAGGGGCGCCTGGGTGGCTCAGTCAGTTCAGTGTCTGTCTTCAGCTCGGGTCATGATCTCAGGGTCCTGGGATCAAGCCTTGCATAAGGCTCCCTGCTCAGCAGGGAGTCTGCTTCTCCCTCTTCCTCTGCCCTTCCTTCCCCCAAATTATGCTCTCTCTCTCATGCACTCTCTCTCAAATAAATAAAATCTTTAAAAAATATAGATTACATTGGTTGATTTTTTAAATATTTAGACAGCCTTATATCTATGGGATAAACTCCATTTAGTCATGGTGCATAATTTTTGTGTATGTACATATATAGCTTAATTTTACTTGCCAATATAGTAATAATTTTTTCATCTATATTTATAATTGTTATTGATGTGTTATATTCTCTTTTTACAGTTCGTATGTTTGGGATTTGGTGTCATGGCAATACTGAGTTTGTTAGAAAGAACCAGGATGTGGTCCCTCATACTTTCTGGAAGACACTTTGTAAAATTGGTATTAATTCCTATTCAAATACTTGGGAAAATTCTCCAGTGGTGCCATTTAGGTGTAGAGTTTATTTTTTTTGGGGGGGGGTAGGTCTTTTTAACAACAAATTCAACTACTTTACTACTGATAGGTTATTCAACATACCTAACTTTTATTGGGTGAGTTGTAGTAGTATCTGCTTTTTGTTTTTTCCTAAATTGTAAAATTTGTGTATGTAGATTTGTTCATAGTGTTCTCTTATTACCTTGTGATATCTGCAGGGTGTGTAGTGATACTCATTATTCCATTACTAAGTAATTTGTGTTTCCTATCTTTTTTAATCATTAGTCTTGCTAGAGTTTTATGAAATTTATTCATATTCTTAAAGAACCAACTTTTTAATTTATGATTTTACCTATACTGATTTTCTTTTCAACCTTGGATTCTTTTAAAGCATGTTTTTAACTTCTAGATGTCTATATTTCCTCTTTTTTTTCTGTTGTTGATATATACTTTGCTTTTCTGTGTTTAGAAACACACTGTGTATTATTTTAGTATTGAAAATTTGTTGAGGTTTTTATATGGCCCAGGGCATGGTCTATTTCATTATATGTTCTGTGGGCATCTGAAAAGTGTATTCTGTTCTTGTTGGGTTGAGTGTTGTATAAATGTCAACTAGATCCTACTGACTGAGAGTGTTGTTGAGTTTTTCTATATCCTTAATGAATTTCTGTCTAGTTGTTTTATTAATTGCTTAGAGAAGTCTTGCAGTTATCGACTATAATTGGAGCTATGTCTATTTCTCCTATTAGTTCTATCAGTTTTTGCCTCACACATTTTAGTTACTGTTTGATACATATACATTAGGACTTACATTTCTTCTAGGTTAGTTTATTCTTTTATTTTGTCATTCTCTTCTCTGTCCTTGAAAATTTTCCTTGCGCTAAATCTGCTTTATCTGATACTGATATAGCCACTCCTGCTTTTTCTTCATTGATCGTGTTGTATATCTTTTTCCATCCTATATCTTTTTCTTATTGTTACTAAAATTTTTTTCCAGTGCTCCAAGATTCATTCCCCATTCCCCACACCCAGTGCTCCACGCTTTAGGTGTCCCCAGTACCCACCACCAGGCTCTCCCATCCCTCCACCCCCCTCCCTCCAAGTCCCTCAGTTTGTTTCTGTGTCCAAAGTCTCTGTTGTTTCGTTTCCCTCCCTAGATTACCCTAGTTCCCATTTACTTTCCTTCTCCCACTGTCCTC
>PITA01003854.1:0-25932 GCA_004023965.1 Spilogale gracilis | reverse complement strand
AAAACCATGCGATACTTGACTTTCTCTTCTTGGCTTATTTCACTCAGCATAATCTCTTCTAGTCCAGTCCATGTTGCTACAAAAGTTGGATATTCATCCTTTATGATGGAGGCATAGTATTCCATTGTATATATGTACCACATCTTCTTTATCCATTCATCTGTTGATGGGCACCTTGGCTCTTCCCACAGTTTGGCGATTGTGGCCATTGCTGCGATGAACATTGGGGTGCATATGGCCCTTCTTTTCACTACATCCGTATCTTTGGGGTAAATGATGGGCAACAATTTTTAATCCACTCTATCAGTCACTTTTAGATGGTATACATAAACCATTTTTATTTAATATGATTTTTGATATATAAGATATAAATATGCCTTTTTATTTTTTGTTTTGTTTGCTCTCCTTGTTATGAATTTCAAAACACTTTGGAACTTTGGAAACTCAAAGTGTTTGACTATTAAGAAGCATAGATTAATAGGACTATTTTTTGGAATTGTAAAGTGCTTCACTGATAAGTGGTTGCAGGTGAACTGGGCTCAAGGGACAAGGGACAGGAGGTAGGCTGGGATCTCGAGATCTCAAACAATTTTGTTGGTCAAGGACTGACAGTCAGTGTCCTTGGCCAAGAATATTGTCCTGAATAACAGGGTCTGTTTTCCCTATAGCATGGTTCTATAGCACACTCCTCCCAATTTGATCTCTTTTTGAAATACCCACATTTTCACTGTAAGGTACTGGCAGAAAAATGTGACAGGGGGTAGCAAACCCTGGTGGAGAAAAACAGGAGAACAACTTCATGAAGAAATCTCCTTTTAGGTAAACAATGGCTATATCAAATAGACCATGATCATACTTCTGAATGCCCAAAGACAAAATTTTAAATTTTATGAAATATGGTAAAAAGCAAATACTCTTTGTAGTTCCACCTTGAAAATTGTTTAGAGGGAGCTATAATGCAAGGGGAGTCTGGAGGTCCTTTTGTTTGATGTTGATATTCAAACTCAATTATCTGAAATGGAAAGCCACAAAGGAAAGTCTTTATACAGATATGGGGCCTCCAGGACCATTCAGCCTTGAGGACCCACAAATAATAAGAAGGTAAGAGAGGAAGAAGGGACAAGGAATGCTTTTTGGTCCCTCCTGAGTGTTTTCCCTTTCTATTATACTGTGAGAGTTCAGCATGACCATCAACAATATACCTCATCAGACCACCAGGAGGACAAGAACACACCTGAATTTGTCACCAGTTCATCCCTGGTCTCTTGCTCAGTGTTGGCCATGTAGAAAGTGCTCCATCAGTTATGCACTGAGTGAAAAAACAAATGAACAGATCGCAAGGGGCCATGTAGTATTGGATGACACAGATTCTTCCCTGGTATTTGACCTAGAAAGCAGTTTATTCATCAAGGACTGGGGACAGGATGAGTCATTAGTTTAAGTTCAGGAATCGCTTAGGAGTTCTCTATTTAAAAAAAAAAAAGTGTTCTCCATGAAAAAATGTTCAGCATCACTAGCTATCAGGGAAATTCAAATCAAAACCACTCTAAGATACCACCTTACACCAGTCAGAATGGCCAAAATTAACAAGTCAGGAAACAACAAGTGTTGGAGAGGCTGCGGAGAAAGGGGAACCCTCTTACACTTGGTGGGAATGCAAGTTGGTGCAGCTGCTTTGGAAAACAGTGTGGAGATTCCTTAAAAAATTAAAAATAGAGCTACCCTATGACCCTGCAGTTGCACTACTGGGTATTTACCCCAGAGATACAGATGTAGTGAAAAGAAGGGCCATATGTACCCTAATGTTCATTGCAGCAATGTCCACAATCGCCAAACTGTGGAAAGAGCCAAGGTGCCCATCAACAGATGAATGGATAAAGAAGATGTGGTACATATATACAATTGAATATTATGCCTCCATCAGAAAGGATGAATATCCAACTTTTGTAGCAACATGGACTGGATTGGAAGAGATTATGCTGAGTGAAATAAGCCAAGTAGAGAAAATCAAGTATCACATGGTTTCACTTACTTGCGGTGCATAAGGGGTAACCTAGAGGACAGTAGGAGAAGGAAAGTAAATGGAAAGTAGGGTAATCCAGAGAGAGAAACAAAACAACAGAGACTTTGGACACAGAAACAAACTGAGGGACTTGGAGGGAGGGGGGTGAGGGGATGGGAGAGCCTGGTAGTGGGTACTGAGGGCACCTATTGCATGGAGCACTGGGTGTGGGGAATGGGGAATGAATCTTGGAACACTGGAAAAAAATTTTAAGTAACAATAAAAAAAACCCTTGTATGTTCAATTGCTCTTCTTGCTGTGTTTATGTAAATAATGAAGCCAAATTTGTTAAAACTGGGCTTATTTTACAAACTACTCTTTGTCTAACTTTGAGAGAAATATGGGTGAATTTGGAGAAAAAGATTGTTTTAATAACACAACTTTCGTGGATGTTAGATCTTTTGAGTTTTTCTTGTTTGCCTATAAAACTGGGCTGAATCCTAAATTCTTCTGATTTTTTTCAAATATCTGGTTGTGACTTGGCAAGCTAAGGTTTCCAATCTTTTCCCATTCTCTTAACTTGAAATCAATAAGAACTAAAACTGCCCTTTTTTCCTAAAGCCCCTTGAGGTAAAGTTCAAAAAAACTGCCATAATGGCCCATGTTTACACAGTCTTTGTGCCTGTTGCTATATGGGCCACTCAAAAAGATCACTGGGAACATGTGAACCACCAACCAGAAAAATCCATCAGATTACTGCTGCCTGCTTCCATTCGATCTGAGGATGCTTTGAGCCTGACATCTACAAATCTGGGATTCAGACACTGGGTTTATGATTTGCTCCAACCATCAACCTATGTTTTTCTTTTGTTTTCATAGAAATGCCTCATATTAATTACCTAATGGCTTGCTGCCCAACAAGGAGTCCATGTCATTAGTAACAAAACTTGGTGTGCCTATGTAAATAGCTCATGATAGATTAAGGTAAATATAAATAGGGTTAATGAGCTGGGATGCCCATGTGACTCAGTCAGTTAAGTATCTGCCTTCCGCTCAGGTCATGATGTCAGGGTTCTAGGACTGAGTTCCACATCAGGCTCCCTGTTCAGCACGGAGCCTGCTTCTCCCTCTGCCTGCTGCTCCCCCTGTGCTCATATTCTCTCTCTCTCTCTCTCTCTCTCTCTCCCTCTCTCTCTCTCTCTCTCTCTTACTCTGACAAATAAATAGATAAAATATTTAAAAAAAGAGTTTATGAGCAAGAATCCTAGTTATGTGGTTATGTCAGTACAACTCAGAGACAGACACTAAATGTATTTGGTTAACAATCAAAAGTGCCTTCCTTGGTGTTTTTGTTTGTTTGTTTTGGGTTTTGTTTGTTTTTTACCTCTCCTGGGTCCATTGGTGGCAATCCTACTACTACTACCTATTTTTGGTTCCTGTTTAACCTATAGTAAAATTTGCATCTTCCAGGCTCCAACAATTCCAAGTCAAGTTAATGGTGGCACAGTGATTCTAATCTATACCACTACAGGAGGCTCTAGTCCCTATAAGTCATTAGAACAGTCAGCAAGAGATTTTTACATCTCTATGATGGGACAGGGACAATGCCTCTGCTGAACAGGAAGGATTTTCAGATGACATCTTCAGCCCCTTCTTAAGAAAGATAAAATCTCTCAGTGGGGTGGGGAGTTATGCAAATATTTATGAAGACCTCGGTTGCACCTGTAATAAATATATAGAAAAAAAATCTCTCAGTGGAGAATGAGACAGAGCAGGACTGGACTCTGGTCCCTTCAACCTTGACCATAAAATCCAGTATTCTTTGATTACACCCATAAGGGAAAAAAAGCTAAAATTCTATGCCTCTTGAGTGGCATATGTTGCAGGAATGTGGAGGTAGGATGCTTAGTGATAGGAGTATGCTTACTACAAAGACTGGCAATGACTAGACCAAACCAGTCTGTCAAGATGGACTCCAATGTTTAACTTTCACTGAGTTTTCCCTCATTATAATATTAAAAATCATGCCCAATGGTGGAGATTTAACATGCAAATGAAATACACAATTGTGAAGAAGCATGTTCCCTCAACTGCACCCATGCCCTGAACTTCCTGCATTTCACTGGCCCTACATGTTTAAACATCACTCATTTCCCACCTCAGCCCCTTTAAAACTTTCCCTGACCATTGCTCAGAGAGCCAGTCTGACACCGCAGCTGTGGATGTGTCTCCCTTCAGCTTGAGCTCTTGCCCCAATAAAACCTTGCCTGTGCTTCTACATTTGGGGTCCAGCCTTGTTCCTACTTTTGCTGGGTCCAAGGACCTGAGTCTACTAACAGAAGGACATATTATGTTAACAGTAATCAAAACAAAGCTGGAATGGCCATATTAATTTCAGACTAAACATATTTCAGACAAGAAAAATTATCAGGGATACTTCTCCAAGAAGATAAAACAATCCTTAATGTGTACACACTTAGAATATTAAATTACCTGAGTCTGAAACTGATGAAACTGCAAGTTCTATTGTAGTTAGAGACTTCCATTCTCCTCTGTCAGTAATAGATAAATCAAGTGGACAGAAAGTCAATAAGGATACAGTTGACCTAAACAATATGATCACCCAATTTCATCTAATTTACATTTGTAGAATGCTCTTTCCCAAAGAATAAAATGCATTTCTTCTTAAGTTCATATGAAACATTTGCTGCAACAGACCGCATTCTGGGCCAAAAACCCCCACATCTTAACAAATATAAATAATCGAAACCATATAATATTCTTAGACCATAATGGAATTAAACTGTAAATCAATAACAGAAAGGCAGCTAGAAAATCCTCCCCAGTGATACTTGTGATGAGTACCGGGTATTATATTTAAGTGATGAATCACTAAATTCTACTCCTGAAAAAAAAAGTCTTTCTCAGTATTTGGAAGTAACACCACACCTCTAAAAAATACATGGATTAATGAAGGAGTCTCAAGAAAATTTAAATGAAATTATAGTTTATCAAAATTTGTGGGATGCAGCAAAACCAGCACTTAGATATTTATAGTATAAACATATATATTAGAAAAGAGGAAATATCTAAAATCAATCACCTAAATTTCCCCCTTAGAAAAAAGCAGGAAAAAAGCAACGTAATCCTAAAGTAAGCAGGAAAAAGAGTAATAAAAATTAAGACAGAAATCAATGAAAGTGAAAAGAAAAAACAAAGAAAATGAACAAAATCCAAAACTAGATCTTTGAAAAAGCCAATATGTCTAGTTATACTAACCATGAATAAAAAAGAGAGAAGACACAAATTATTACCAATATTAGATGTGAAAGAGAAGCACTACTGATTCTCATGGGAATTTAAAGGATCATACAAGAAGATCATGAATATATTCATGCTCATGCTTTTGATAACTTCAATGAAATGAATTAACTCCTTTAAAGATGCAAACTACAAAATGTCACACAAGGAGAAACAGATCATCTGAATAGGTCTATATGTATTGAATAAGTTAATCAATAATTAATCACCTTCCAAAAACAAAGTAGTGGACACAGATAATTTCCCTAGTAACATTTCTTAGGAATGTAAGCAAGCAATAATACTAAACATTTGTAATAAATTCCAGAGAATAGAAGCAGATGAAACACTTCCAAATTCACTCTATGATACCAGTATTACCTCCTCAAATAAGAAAACTAAGGACATTACAAAAAAGGAAAACTGTAAAACAACTTCTCTCAGAAACATATATGCAAAAATCCTCAATACAATGTAGGAAGTCAAATAAAACAATCTATTTAAATAATTACATACCATGATCAAGTGAGATTTATTCTATGTGTACAGGACTGGTTCAACATTGAAAAATCACTAAATGTAATTCAGCATGTTAACAGGCTTAAATAAGGAGATCATGTAATCATATCAATTGAAGCAAAAAACACATTTGAAAACTCTAACACCATTCATGATAGAAAAAACTCATAAAACTAGGAGTAGAGGAAAAATTGCTCAACTTCATAAAGAATAGTTCCAAAAAACTTACATATAACATCATATCTAATGGTGACTTATTGACTTTTTTAGTTTTTAATTCCAGTTAGTTTATAGTCTTAAACTGGTTTCAGGTATACGACATAGTGATTCAACCATTCTGACATTATCTGGTGCTCATCACAAGTGTACTCTTTAATCCCATCACCTGTTTAGCGCCCCCCCCCCCCAGCATAATGAAGATTCTGTTTCTTGGTTTCTCTCTCCCTCCCTCTCTCTTTTTTCCCTTTTGCTCATTTGTTTCCCTTCTTATTTCACATACAAGTGAAATCAAACGGTATTTGTCTTCTTCTTAGTTCCCTTAGCATTATACTCGCCAGCTCCATCCATGTTGTTGAAAATGGCAGGATTTCATTCTTTTTTATAGCTGAGTAATATTTCATAGCATATATATATCACTTCTTCTTTATCTGTTTCTCTATCAATGCACACCTGGGGTGCTTCCATATCTTGGCTATTGTAAATATTGCTGTTATAAACATAGGGGTGCATATATGTCTTAGAATAACATTTTTGTATCCTTTGGGTAAATACCTAGCAGTGTAATTGCTGGATCTTAGGGTAGTTGTACTCTTCACATTTTGAGAAACCTCCATACATTTTTCCAGAGTGGCTTCACCAATTTGCATCCCACCAACAGAACAAGAGTGTTTTCCTTTCTCCACATCCTCGCCAACACCTGTTGTTTCTTGTGTTGTGGATTTTAGCCATTCTGACAGGTGTAGTTTGTAGTTTTCATTGTAGTTTTGACTTGCATTTCCCTAATGGTAAGTGATGATGAACATCTTTTCATGTGTCTGTTGGCCATCTGGATGTCTTCTTTGGAGAAATGCCTCTTCATGCCTTCTGCCCATTTTTAATTGGATTATTTGTTTTTTGGGGGTATTGAGTTATATAAGTTCTTTATAGATTTTGGATACTAACCCTTTACCAGATATGTCATTTGCAAATATCTTCTCCCATTCAGTAGGTTGTCTTTTAGTTTTGTTGTTTCCTTTGCTATGCAGAAGTTTTTATTTTGCTGTAGTCCTAATAGTTTATTTTTGCTTTGTTTCCCTTGTCTCAAGAGACATATCTAGAAAGAAGGTGTTATGGCCGATGTCAAAGAGGTTATTTCTTGTGTTCTCTTCTGAGATTTTTATGGTATCAGGTCTCACATTTAGGTCTATCATCCATTTTTAATTTATTTTTGTGTAGCTGAAAGAAAGTGGTCCAGTTTATTTCTTTTTCATGTTGCTGTCCAGTTTTCCCAACACCACTTGTTGAAGACTATCTTTTTCCCATTGGATATTCTTTCCTGCTTTGTCAAAGATTAATTGACCATATAGTTGTGGGTTTACTTCTGGATTTTTTATTCTGTTCCATTGATCTATGTGTCTATTTTTGTGTCATTACCATACTGTTTTGATTAGTACAGCTATGTAATATAACTTGAGGTCTAGAATTGTGACACCTCCAGCTTTGTTTTTCTTTTTCAGAATTGCTCTGGCCATTCAGGGTCTTTTGTGGTTCCATGTAAATTTGAGAATTGTTTGTTCTAGTTCTGTGAAAAATGCTCTTGGTATTTTGATAGTGATTGCATTAAATCTATGGATTGCTTTGGGTAGTATGGACATTTTAACAATATCTGTGTTATCGAACATTTTTTTCATCAATGTTTTATACTTTTTGGAATACAGGTCTTTAACTTCCCTGATTAAGTTTATTTCTGTGTATTTTATTATTTCTCATGCAATTATAAATGGGGTGCTTTCTTAATTTCTCTTTCTGTTGCTTCATTATTAGTGTATAGAAATACAAAGGATTCCTATACAATGATTTTGTATCTTATGACCTTACTGAATTTATTTATCAGTTCTAGTAGTTTTTTTGGTGGACTCTTAAGAGTTTTCTATACAAAGTATCACAACATCTGCAAAAAGTAAAAGTTTTACTTTTTCCTCATTGATTCTTGTTCCTTTTATTTCTTTGCTTTGTCTGATTACTGCAGCTAGGACTTCCAGTACTGTGTTAAATAAAAAATGGTGAGAGTGGACAACCTTGTATTATTCCTGATCTTAGAAGAAAAGCTGTCAGTTTTTCATCACTGAGTATGATGTTAGCTGTGGGTTTCTCATATATGACATTTATTATTTTAAAATACATTACCTCTAAACCCACTTTGTTGAGAGTTTTTTTTATCATGAATGGATGTTGAATTTTGTCAAAATTTTTTTGCATCTATTGAATGATCATATTTTTTTATCTTTCATTTTGTTAATATGATGTATCATGCTCATTGATTGCCTCCCTCATATAAAACCCACTTGATCCTGGTCAAGTGTTGCTGAATTCAGTTTGCAAATAATTTTTGAGGCTTTTTTTTAACCTATGTTCCTGAATGATATTGTCCAGTAGTTTTTTTTTTTTTCTTTTTCTTTTTTCTTTCTTTTTTTTTGTGGTGTCTTTGTTTTGCTTTGGTATTGAGGTAAAGCTGGTCTTGTGAAATGAATTTGGAAGTTTTACTTCCTATTCTATTTTTTGGAATAACTGAGAAGAATGAGTATTTACTCTTCTTTAAATATTCGACAGAATTTACCTGTGAAGCCATTTGGTCCTGGATTTTTGTTCATTGGGAACTTTATGATTACTGATTTAATTGCATTACTAGTAGTTTATATGTTTAAATTTTCTATTTCTTTCTCATTCATTTGGAGTTTGATTAGTGTTCGGAGCTGAGAGGTATTAAAAAATTAGAATTTTCAGGATAGCCAATCAGTGACTAGTAGGGATGGCACTGGGACGAGCCTTTAAAAAATGTAATTATGGGAAGAAGAAAAAGAATTTAAAAATGACAGGGGTTTCATTTCTGGGTAAATAGAAGTGTACAGTTACCCACCTATACTACTTGGGGAAAATGCTTGAGATTTTGGATACTAACCCTTTTAAGCTGTTCAAGAGTTCTGAAAAGACATCAACAGGTTGTTTAGGGAAAACACAAGAATTCAAAATATCATTAAAATTTCAGGGAATTTCTCTATTATTTTCTTTTCTATGGTGTAACTGGATTGGTTTGTACTCAACTCAGAGGGAAATACAGATATGGTACAGACAGAAAAGAAACCAGAACTTCTTCTTCTTTTTCCTGCTAGAGGAGTGGGAAACAGAGAACTCCTAAAGCTCTTAAAGAGGGAGAGAAAATCTTGGATTTTTTTTTCTCTCTCCGTTTTCTTTACTCTCTTGATCCTCAGCCTCCCCCCCCAACCCAGGGCAATCCTACAGCAGAAGGGGTACCAAGCTACAACTCCAAAAGTGCAGGGAGAAACATTTCTCTCTCTCTCTTTTTTTTTAGATTTGTTTATTTATTTGAGAGAGAGGAGAGAGTGAGAGAACAAGCACACATGCACATGAGCAGGGGGAGGGGCAGAAGGAGAGGCAGAGAGAGAATCTTCAGGCAACTCACTGCCACTCACTGCCAAGCACAACCCTGAGATCATGACCTGAGCCAAAACCAAGAGCTGTATGTTCAACGGATTGAGCCACCCAGGTGCCCCTTTTTTGTTTTAACTCTGTGTTCTGTGTCACTTCTGGGGTGAAGTAACATAGTCACAGAAGTGCGTAATTTCTATCTGGAGAATAGAAAAGCAGAGCCCCAAGAAACCAGAAAGTACTAAGAAGATTTCAAGAAACTTAATTCTTGGAAAAGTGCCTCTATAAAGCTGTTGATGAACTTTTCAGATCACCTCCAACTTTCAAGTGCTTAGACTTGATCATAATTAGCCTACCAAAGACTTTGAGAAGTTTGCTACTTGAGACACCTCTCTCCAGATCCCAGACTAACCACTAGGTAGTACACGTGTGAAACAAATTCAAATAGCACTGCAAAGGTTTAGAAAACTGAACTGACAGTGGAACTATAGCCAACAGAGGGCAGGTTGAAACTTGCAGCTGACCTAACCAAACTGAGTGTCTGCTAAAACAAAAATATTAATATAGTTTATAAGATTTAACAGATCCAAAGTCTCATGACATAACACTCAAACTGCTCAGAGTAAAACTCCAATTACTTTGACATATACAGAACCACAGATACCTTAACTTTCATGGGGAAAGACAAACAGCTAAAAAAGGGATTACACAAATGTTGGAAATATATGACAAAGACTTAATTAAAGAACTGCCATAAAAAGCATTTGATTGAGCAATTATGAACACACTTGAAATAAAGTTTAAAGTAGAAAATATCTGTAAATATATAGAAGTGGTAATGAAAACCCAACAGAAATGCTAGAATGGAAAAATACCATAATCTAATTAAAAAGTCCATGGAAGGACTGAATGGCAGAATTGAGATAATAGAGAAACAAAGTCAGCAAACTTGAAGATAAATCAATAAAAGTGACCCAATTTGAAAAAGAGTATGAACAGTACCTAAATGCCTCAGGGACCTGTGTGACAATGACAAAAGACCTGACATGCCTATCATTAGAGTCTTAAAAAGAGAGGAGAGAGCATGATTGAAAAATTAAGGAACTAATGGCTCTAAAGTTTTAAATTTTGTCAAAATACATAAGCTTGCAGATTTAAGATCAGTGAACCCTAAAGAGGTAAACCCAAAGAAACACACTTCTAGGCATGTCATAATCAAACTGTTAAAAACTAAAGACAGAAAAGAAATATTGGCACAATTAGAAAAAAGTGTTTCGCCTTAGGTGAATAATGATTCAAATGACTGTGTGTTTCTACTAATAAACCATAGAGGCCTGAAGGAAGAGGCTTACATTTTACAACTGCTAAAAGAAAAACACTTTCAATCCAGAATCCTATATACAGTGAAAATATCCTTTAGGGATGAAGGGGGAAATAAAGACATTTTCAGGAGAAGGAAACTAACAAATACATTTAAAAAATGGTAAACAGTGGGGAAATTAAGATGGTGACATAGTGGGAGAACCCTAGGCACGTATCATCCCTCAAACACAATCAGGTAACTTTCAAATCATTCGGAATACCCAAGAAATCAACCTGAGGGCTGACAGAGCAAACTCCATAGCTAGACAGTGAGAAGAGGCCACATCAAGGAATGTAGGAATTGTACAGATGTGGTTTGGGGAAAAAATGGGTTATGGGTACTGTGGAGGGAAGGGAGCCCTGGCCAGGGAGAAAGACCAGAGAGAAGGGCACATAGGAGAATGCACAGGAGAACATTTCCCCAGAGTTATTGGCTAGAAAAATTAGAGGGGCTGATTTTCAAGAATTTTTGTAACCAGAGGGGAGGGGCAAGATGGTGGAGAAGTAGGAGAGACTGTTTCAACCGGTCCCATGAAGTGAGCTAAATATCTACCAGAACACTCTGAACACCTATGAAATCAGGCTGAGATGTAAGATTATATACTTCTGGATCTCTACAGGGGCAGAAAATCATCAGTGGGGAGATAAAAGTGGAGTGGGACTGCTCCGACTGTTATTGAAGGATAAATGGGGGGAGGGAGCCACCAGAAGTGACCCACTGGAAGTAATATCTCAATATGAAAGTGCCCTGTGCTTGGGGACCAATATTAACTTGGAATCTGGTTAAAAGCACTAAAACAAAAACAAAAACAAAAACAAAGGGTCTTCTGGGGCAGTTGGTGGAATTGGGCAGCTAGGTCATGGACCTAAGCCCACGGTCCCAGGACGGTCACAGCCAGAGCCTACAGCACCTGAGAGAGCCTGGTGGAGAGTCCAGTCTGTAGACCCTGAGCCCGTGGCTTCCCGCTGCTTGGGCCACTGCTGGGGCTGGGCGTACCCTCTTCTGTGTCAGAGAGAGTCCTATGCAGCCTCCTGTAGAGGCCCCTCAGCCTGCAACCTTCCGCAACCTGCAGAGTAGCCAGGTCTGAGCACACCCAGCGTAGGCGTGGGCTCCCAACAATGACAGCCACCAGGACTGGGCTCATCTGGACCATTACTGCTCTCAGTTTTAATGGCACAGGGGTGCAGAGACAAGTGGGGGCCTCAGGCGACCACTGAGACAGTGGCTGGGGATGCACACTGCCTGTGTGAGGTTGTGGTATTCAGCAGAGTTTGTAGATGGGGAGTCTGTGTGCTCTGGATTATCCAGAGGGGAGCAGACTGAGGCTTCTTTCTGAGGCAGAAGCCTGGGTGCTGACAGTTTACTGACGCTCCAAAAAGCTGCAAAAAGCCATCAAAGAACAAAAACCTCCAGAAAACAAAAGCCTGAAATACCAGCTTCCACAGAGCCTAGCCCCAGGATAGGAATCAGGGTGACTCAGCCCAAGCAAGACTGACTGAAAAACAACACGGCAGGCCCCTCATGCGGAAGACAAGCCAAAAGAACAAGAGGACAACTACTATAGGGTCTCCATAAAACTATAAAACTCTAACATCAGGAAAAAAAATATTAAGCTCCTGATACTGCCCCAAAACCTGTATATTTTATAGATAGAACTTTTCTTTTCCTTTTTTTTTTTAATTTGTTCTCAGGATTCTCGTTCTTTTATATTTTTAACCTACTTACCATTACAACTAGATGTTTAATACAACACATTCCATAATAACTTTTTTTAAACAAAGATTTTATTTATTTGACACAGAGAAACGCAGTGAGAGAGGGAGTGAGAGAGGGAGAAGCAGGCTTCACACCAAGCAGGGAGCCTGATGCAGGGCTCCACCCCAGAACTCCAGGATCATGACCAGAGCCGAAGGCAGATGCTTAATGACTGAGTCACCCAGGCACTCCCCAAAATAACTTTTTAACGTGAACTTTTTAAATACATATACCTGTGGTTTTTTAAAAAACATATTTCAAGATAATCCTTTTTCCTATTCAATGCTACCCCTATATATAAATCAGTTTTCATTTTCCTACATCTCTGGAAAGTTGAGTCCTCTAACAAAGATAAGAAGACACACCCAGAAAGAACCAAAATAAACTTCCTTGCCCACATCAAGGGTTTATTCACACCTTCCCATCTTATTCTTCTGTCAGTGGTTCTGTACACTTGGTTTTGTCTTTCTACTATATAATCTTAGACTTGGGGTTTGTTTGAGAATGTTTTGCTTTTCTTATTTTTCTTTTACATTTGTCGGTCTTTTTGTTTATTCGCTTTTGTTTTTGTACCTTATAAATCCTAATTTGGGGGCCCATTTTGGCTGGGTTCTTTTCAATTTCTCTCTCTCTCTCTCTCTCTCTCTTTTCTTTCCTTTTGGTGGTGACTTCTGATTGCTCTGAAACCTTCCAATGGGCAGCTTGCCTGCATCATGGTTGATATATTCAGCTATACAACCCCTCAACCACCTCTCACCAAAATGACTAGGAGGAGGAACACTCAATGGAGGAAAAATTCAAAGCCTGTGACCTCTGCCACAGAACTACTGGATATGGATTTTAAAAACATTTCTGAAATGAAATTCACGGTAACAATTAGCCAGGCAATCACTAGGATGGAGAAGACAATTAGTGGCAACATGGAATCTCTAAGGGCAAAGTGAGAGCTGATCTGGCAGAGGTTAAAAATGCTACCAATGAGATCCAATCTAATATAAATACTCTAACATGTAGATAAGCAAGGCAGAAGGTTGAATTAGTGATCTAGAAGACAGGCTTATAGAAAAGAAGGTGCAGGAGGAGGCGTGGAACAAACAGATTAGAAGCCATGAAAACAGAAATAGGGAAATAAATGATGCCATAAAATGTTCCAATATCAGAATTATCGGGATCCCTGAGGGAATGGAGAGAGAGAGAAGAGTAGAAGACATAGATGAACAAATCCGGGATGAAAATTTCCCTAATCTTGGGAATGGAACACTGTGTCCTACAGGCAGAGAGGACACCCCTCAAGATCAACAAGGCTAGAAAAACCTCCAGGCACATAACTGAAATTCACAAATCACAGATTCAAAGAATAGGTCTTTTTTTTAAAAAAGATTTTACTTATTTATTTGACAGAGAGAGAGATCACAAGTAGGCAGAGAGGCAGGCAGACAGAGAGAGGAGGAAGTAGGCTTTCCACTGAGCAGAGAGAGACAGACGTGGGCCTTGATCCCAGGACCCTGAGATCATGACCTGAGCCGAAGGCAGAGGCTTTAACCCAGTGAGCCACACAGGTGCCCTCAAAGAATAGGTCTTAAGGGCAGCTAGGGGGAAGAGATCCCTTACATACACAGGGAGGACCATCAGAATAACGTCAGACCTGTCCACAGAAACCTGGCAAGCCAGAAAGGGCTGGCAAGACATATTCAGGGCACTAAATGAGAAGAACATGCAGCCAAGAATACTTTATCCAGCAAGGCTCACATTCAAAATGGGTGGAGAGATAAAGAGCTCCCTAGACCAGCAAGATTTAAAAGATTATGTGACCACCAAGCTGACAATACAAGAAATATTAAAAGGGGTTCTATAAAAGAGGAAAGAACCCAAAAGTGACACAGAACAGAAATTTACAGAGGCACTCTACAGAAACAAGGACTTGACAGACAACATGATGTCAATAAAAACGTGTCTTTTAATACTCTCAAGGTGAACAGCCTAAATGCTCCCATAAAATGGCAGAAGGTTGCAGACTGGATAAAAGAACAGGACCTGTCCACATGCTGTCTATAAGAGACACATTTTGAATCTAAAGATACAACTAGACGGAAAGTGAAGGGATGGAGAACAACCTTTCTTGTCAATGGGCCTCAAAAGAAAGCTGGGATAGCAATTCTCATATCAGAAAAATTAGATTTTAAGCTAAATACTGTAGTCACAGATACAGAAGGACACTACATCATTCTTAAAGAGTCTATCCACCAAGAATATCTAACAATTGTAAATATTTATGACTCTATTATGGGAGCAGCCAACTACATAAGCCAACCGTTAATCAAAATAAAGAATCATATGGATACAAATACATTAATTGTAGGGGATCTTAACATGCCACTCTCAGCAACAGACAGACCATCTAAACAGAAAGTCAACAAAGAAACAAGAGCTTTGAATGATACATTGGACCAGATGGACCTCATAATCAGAACATTCCACCCTAAAACAACAGAATACTTACTCTTCTCGAGTGCACGTGGAACTTTCTCCAGATTGGACCACATATTAGGTCACAAATCAGGGCTCAACTGATAGCAAAAGATTAAGATTATCCCCTGAATATGCTCAGACCACAAGGCCTTGAAATTGGAATTCAACCACAAGAAAGTTTGGAAGGAATTCAAACATTGGAAGCTAAAGACCATCCTGTTCCAGAATGTTTGGATCAACCAAGAAATCAAAGAAGAACTTAAAGAGTTCATAGAAACCAATGAGAATGAGGACACATCTGTCCAAAACCTAAGGGATATGACAAAGGCAGTCCTAAGGGGGAAATACAGAGCCATCCAAGTCTCAGTCAAAAAAATTGATGAATCCTGAATACATCAATTCTCTTTATATTTAAAGAGTGTTCTATTTCTAAACAGTAGAACACATCAACAAAACAAGAAGCACAGTCTTTGAAAGAATTGATAAGATTGATAAACCACTGGCCAAACTAATCCAAAAGAAAAGAGAAAGGACCAAAAGTAACAAAATTATGAATGAAAGGGGAGAAATTATGACTAACACCAAGGAAATAGAAACAATCACCAGAAATTATTATCAACAGTTATATGAGAGTAAGTTAGGCAACCTAGAAGAAATGGATGGATTCCTGGAAACTATAAATATTCAAGACTGAAATAGGAAGAAATTGACAGTATGAATAGGCCAATATCTAGTAATGAAAGTGAAGCAGTGACCAAGAACCTTACAAAAAACAAGAGCCCAGGACCTGATGGATTCCCTGGGGAATTCTACCAAACATTCAAAGAAGAAATAATACCTACTGTCATGAAGGTACTTCAAAAAATAGAAACAGAGAGAAAATTCCCAAACTCTATGAAGCCAGCATTACCTTGATCCCCAAACCAGGTGAAGACCCCATCAGACCAATATCTTCTGATGAATATGGGATGCCAAGATTCTCAACAAGATCCTAGTTAATAGGATCCAACAATTCATGAAAAAGATTACCCACCATGACCAGGTGGGATTTATCCCTGGGATACAAGAGTGGTTCAACATTCTTAAATCAATCAATATGAAAGAACAAATTACTAAATGAAGAGAGAAGAACCACATGGTCCTCTCAATGGATGCAGAAAAAGCATCTGAAAAAAATACAGCATCTGTTCTTGATTAAAACTTTTCAAAGTATAGGGATAGAGGGAACATTCCTCAGTTTCCTAAAATCTATGAAAAACCCACAGCGAATACCATTCTTAATGGGGAAAAGCTGACAGCCTTCCCATTGAGATCAGGAACAAGACAAGGATGCCCTCTCTTGCCACTATTGTTCAACATAGCGTTAGAAGTCCTAACAACAGCAATCAGACAACAAAAAGAAATAAAAGGTACTCAAATCGACTAAGAAGAAGTCAAAGTCTCTCTCTTCGCAGATGACATGATACTTTATATGGAAATCCCAAAAGACTCTACCCCCAAACTACTAGAACTCATACAACAATTCAGTAATGTGGCCAGATACAAAATCAATACACAGAAATCCATTGCTTTCTTAAACACTAACAATGAAAATACAGAAAGGGGAAATTAGAGAATCAATTCCATTTACTATAGCACTAAGAACTATAAGATAGCTTGTAATAAACTTAACCAAAGTGGTAAAGGATCTATACTCAAGGAACTACTGAACACTCATGAAAGAAATTGAAGAAGAAACAAAAAGATGAAAAAGCATTCCATGCTCATGGATCAGAAGAATAAAAATTGTTAAAATGTCTATATTGCCCAGAACAATCTATACTTTCAATGCCATCCCAATCAAAATTCCACCAGTATTTTCAAAGTGGTGGAACAAACAATCCTAAAATCTGTATGGAACCAGAAAAGACCCCAAATTGATAAGGAAATGTTGAAAAAGAAAAACAAAGCTGGGGGCATTACACTGCCTGACTTCAAGCTTTACTACAAAGCTGTGATCACCAAGACAGCATAGTACTGACACAAAAACAGACACATAGACCAATGGAACAGAGTAGAGAGTCCAGACATGGATTGGCAACTCTATGGTCAAATAATCTTTGACAAAGCAGGAAAAAGTATCCAGTGGAAAAAAGACAGTCTCTTCAATAAATGGTGCTGGGAAAATTGGACAGCTATGTATAGAAGAATGAAATAAGACCATTCTCTTATACCATACACAAAGAGACACTTGAAATGGATGAAAGACCTCAACGTGAGACAGGAATCTATCAAAACCCTAGAGGAGAACATAGGCAGTAACCTCCTTGACATCAGTCACAGTGACTTATTTCAAGATACATCTCCAAAGGTAAAGGAAACAAAAGCAAAAATGAACTTTTAGGACATCATCAAAATAAAAAGCTTCTGCACAGCAAAGGAAATAATCAACAAAACAAAGAGGCAACCCACGGAATGGGAGAAGATATTTGTAAATGACACAGCAGACAAAGGGCTGATATCCAAGATCTGTAACAAACTCCTCGAACTCAACATCCCCCCAATAAAGAAAATCAGGTAAAAAAATGGGCAGAAGACATGAACAGACAGTTCTCCAAAGAAGACATACAAATGGCTACCAGACACATAAAAAAAATGTACATCATCATTAGCCATAAGGGAAATTAAAATCAAAACCATACTGAGAAACCACCAGTTAGAATGGCCAAAATTAACAGGACAGGAAACAGCAAGTGTTGGAGAGGTGTGGGAAAGCGAATACTTTCACACTGTTGGTGGGAATGCAAGTTGGTGCAACCACTTTGGAAAAAAGTGTGGAGATTCCTTAAAATATTAAAAATAGAGCTACCCTATGACTCTGCGATTGCATTCTCGGGTATTTACCCCAAACACAGAGATGTAATGAAACGAAGGGCCGTATGTATCCCAATGTTCATAGCAGTAATGTCCACAATAGCCAAACTGTGGAAAGAGCCAAGATGCCCTTCAACAGATGAATGGATAAAGAAGATATGGTCCATATACATAAGGGAATATTACACAGCAATCAGAAAGGATAAATACCCAAATTCTGTATCAACATAGAAGGGACTGGATGAGATTATGCTGAGTGAAATAATCCAAGCAGAGAAAGTCAATTATCATATGGTTTCACTTGTGGAGCATAAGGAACAACATGGAGGACATTAGGAGAAGGAAAGGAACAGTGAATTGTGGTAAATCAGAGGGGGAGACAAACCATGAGAGACTGTGGATTCTGAGAAATAAGCAGGGTTTTGGAAGGACAACAGTGGGGGGGATCAGTGAGCCTAGTGATGGGTATGAAGGAGGACACATATTGCATAGGGCAGTGGGTGTGGTACATAAACAATGAATCTTGGATCACTGAAAAAATAAAATAAAATTCAAATTATAAAAATATATAATTATGGGCGCCTGGGTGGCTCAGTGGGTTAAAGCCTCTGCCTTCAGCTCAGGTCATGATCTCAGGGTCCTGGGATCGAGGTCCCCACTGGGCTCTCTGCTTGACGGGGAGTCTGCTTCCTCCACTCTCTCTGCCTGCCTCTCTGCCTACTTGTGATCTCTCTGTCAAATAAATCAATAAAATCTTTAAAAAAATCATTAAAAAGAAGAAATAGAAGCTGAGAAGTAGGAAAAAAACAGTTTTTGCAATTAGCCAGCCTTGAAGATGGGAATTCTAAAAGTCTGAGGGCTGGCTGGGATAGAACCCTGAACGTGCTACCCTACTTCTAGAGAGAAGGTTGGCAAACAAACTGGAGACAGATGGCACAATCTGAGGAACACCTGGGACACACAGGGGTAGGTTATTCACTCTTATTGGAGAATGTCCTTGAGAGGTAGATTTCATGGAGATGTCTCTCCAGGACAAAGGAGCTGATGGGTACTCTCTCGCTCTCCCATCCCTCACCATAAATGATGCAGAGACACCTACCAAGGGGAGCTCAGCCCCAACGACCCTGCCTAGTCTGGTTGATCTGGTCCCATGTCCCTGTGCTCCGGTGTGATTGCCCTTCTCAGTCAAACCTCCCTGAGTCCCAACGCAGAATCTCCCCTAAAGGAACAGCATAGGCCCCTACCCACACAATGTCCCTAAACCTTGGACTGAAACTCAGAAGGCTTGGCTGGGGTAGACCCCTGAGGGTGCTGTCCTGCTTCTGGAAAGAAGGTAGGCAAATGGCCTGGAGGTAGACAGCATGAAGGCAGCCATCTGGGGGCGGGGGGGTGCCTGGGACACACTAGTGGGGGTACTGTTAGCTCTTCTTAGGGTGATTCCCTGGGAGCAGGAAGCACAGAGACACATCTCCAGGGGCAAAGGAGCTGACTGGTGCCACTTCCCTCTCCCAACCCTCTGCATAAACACAGAACTACCTTCTTTACCACAGCGCTAACACTGGCTGCATAACCTGCTTACAGCTGGTCCCACACCCTTTTGCTCTGCTGGTACTACCTTTCTCGGTCACTTATGCTTTAGTCCCAGTGTGGTGGGCCCCTTCCCCAGAAGACCAGCAGAAACCTCTGCCTAACCACATCTTATAATCACAGGCTTCTACAAGACCTCAGTTCTAGTGGAAATAGCATCAAGTCTCATTTAACAAGCAGACCCGAGCACATTTAGTTGAAACTTGCCACACAATGGCCAAGGACCAAAAACTGCCCACTATGGCTAGAAGGACCTATGTAGATGACTGGCCTGAAGAGCAGAGCAGTCAAAAACAGCAGCAGAGTGCACACAGCACATACCAGAGACACTCCCTTAAGCAATAGTCCCTGTATACTATATGACCTCTTCTTCATAAAGCCATTACTCTGAGAAGCAGGAAGTAAAACAGGCTTTACTAACACAGAGAAGAAGACAGAGACTTAGACAAAATGCAAAGACAAAGGAAATCATCCTAAATGAAACAAAAAGATAAGGTCAGGACCAGAGACCTAAGTGAAATAGATATAAATAACATGACTGATGGAGAAGCTACAGCAATAATCATAAATATTCTTGCTGGGCTTGAGAAAAGGATGGAAGACTTCAGGAGGCCCTTACTGCAGAGATAAAAGAGTTCCAAAAATAGGTCAGAAATGAAAAATGCAATAACTGAGCATGACAAAAGATTGGATACAATGAACATAAGGATGGAAGAAGAAAAGGGGCAAATATGTGATATAGAAGATAAAATATTGGAAAATAATGAAGCTGAACAAAAGAGAGAAAGAATAATTATGGAACACAAGAATAGACTTAGGGAATTCAGTGATTTCATCAAATATAATACTATTCATATCATAGGAATCCCAGAAGAGGGAAAATAAAGGGCAGAGAAGTTATTTGAGGAAATAATTGCTGCAAACTTCCCTAATCTGGGGAAGGAAATAGACATCCAGAACCATGAGGCACAAAGAATTTCCATCAAAATCAACAAAAGTAGGCCTGGATTTTTGCCATGTGTGGTCCCTCCTTTAAAAACACACATTTTCCCCAGTCGACAAAACTAAAAGACAACCTACAGAATGGGAGAAGATATTTGCAAATGTCTTATCAGATTAAGGGCTAGTATCCAAACTCTATCAAGAATTTATCAAACTTAACACTGAAAAAAAAAACCCAGAAAATCCACTCAAGAATTGGGCAGAAGACACAAATACACATTTCTCCAAAGAAGACATATAAATGGCTAACAGACACATGAAAAAATACTAAATATTTTTTTTCAGCATCAGGGAAATACAAATCAAAACCACAATGAGATACCACCTTACACTGGTCAGAACTGCTAAAATTAACAACTCAGGATACAACAGATGTTGGCAAAGATACAATGAAAGGGGAAACCTCTTATACTGTTGGTAGGAAAGAAAACTGGTACAGCCACTCCAGAAAACAGTACGGAGTTTCCTCAGAAAGTTAAAAATAGAACTCCCCTATGATCCAGTAATTGTACACTAGGTATTTAACCAAAGGATACAAAAATACTGATTCAAAAGGATATATATGTGTCCCAAGGTTTATAGCAACATTATTAATGGGAGTCAAATTATGGAAAGAACCCAAATGTCCATCAACTGATGAATGGATAAGAGGAGGTGGTATATATACAATAGAATATCACTCAGCCATGAAAAAGAGAGAAATCGTACCATTCGGAACAATGTGGGTGGACTAGAGGGTATTATGCTTAGCAAAATAAGTTATCAGAGAAAGACAGAATCCATATGATTTCACTCATATTTGGAAGTTAAGGAATAAAACAGATGAAGACAGGGGAAGGAAGAATAAAATAAGATGAAATCAGAGAGGGAGACAGACCATAAGAGACTCTTAACTATAGGAAACAAACTGAGGGTTGCTGGAGGGGAGGTGGATGGGTAGATGGTGTAACTGGGTGATGGGCATTAAGTAGGGCACTTGATGGAATGAGCACTTGGTGTTGTGTGCAACTGATGAATCACTAAATTCTACCTCTGAAACTAATAATACAGTATATGTTAATTAAATTGAATTTAAATAAAAATCTTTTTAAAAGATGCTCCCTTAACTTTTTCCCCTGTGTGAAACCTTCTTCCTATATGCTCAGGTTAGAATACCCTCCCTGGGACTTTTTCTAGCTGCAGATGAAGCAGATTCTCCATTATGTGAGTCTGCAGGACAATTTCTTGCATGCCTTCTTTGGGAACAAGCACACAGAATTCTTCAGACGTAGCTTCTGGTTCATTCCCCCTTGGATTCCTCTTCCCTTTCGCCCCATACTGCTGTGTAGGAGTTCCAGCAAAAGACATGTTTCTGAACATTATGGAAATTATGACATTCAAGGCTCACAATAAAACTACAAGGTGTGTAACAATATCTCCAATTTATAGACAAGGATTTCAAGGGATAAAGTGGGTAGGTAAAATATCAAAGTTACCCACATTGTTGAGACAAAATTCTAACCCAGACTGTTCAGCTCCCCAAACAACTGCATTATATAGCGAAATGGAGAAAGAATGTGTTTTCATGTGGACTCAGTGGTATTAGAGATACCTAGTTCTGTGCATGGCAGTCAACTGATAATCAGAACTTTTATGAGCAGGTCGAAAACTATTAGCACTTTGAAACTGGTCACCATATGGTCACACCATAAAAATCACCAAATGCTGCATGTGAGCCTTGGAGTGCCATTTTACTAACCCACCACCGCCTCGATGTCATCTTGAGGAAAGACAAGGACTAGGCATTTCCAGGGAAACTTCAGGAGGCTTAAATTTGTAGTCCCATTTCATAGGCTTTTCTGTTGCCTTAGGAGAGATTTAATCCAAGCCTGTTTGGGGAAGGGAAAGCTGACAGATACTCACAGACTACAACACAATATCCAGCAAAGGAAATCAATGCCTCACATCTTTTTGCACACTTGTCAGTTTTCTTCCACACGTTCTTAATCCCCATAATGTAGGGATTTCATCTTTACTTTAAAATGTCTTTAGTATTTAAAATATTTTAAAACAGATATAGATTTATATATGAAATAAAGATACTTTAAGTTTTCTCATATAATTATTCATATATTTACTATTTGTGATCTTCTTTTAAGTTCCTGAAGATATAGATTTCCATCTGGTAATATTTCCCTTTATCTTAAAGAATTTCCTTGAGGATTTATTTTAGTCAGGTTTGCTGGAGACAAAAATATCTCTCAATTTTTATATCTGAAAATATTTTTACTTTGCCTCTTTTTAAAGTATTTTTTTGTTTCACATGGAATTCTAAGTTGACAGGATTTTGCTATCAACAATTTAAACATATAAGTGCATTGTGTTCCATGCTACATGGATTCTGCTGTAAAATCAGTGTAAACTTCTCATTGTTCCCCCATATACAAGGTATTTTTTCCTCTGGCTGCTATTTAGACTTTATTTTTCAGGAATTTGACAAAATGCAACTGTGTTATTTTTTAAATACCCTTTTCACTGGATCTTATAACATATTTGTTAAAACAATATTTTCGAATGGGTCTTATAATTCCATAATTTGGGCCATCTCTTATCTAGGTATACTGACTGTTTACTTTTTTTTATCACAAGCCACATTTGTTTGATTCTTCATATACCCAGCATTTTAAAAAGGTATGTTAGGTATTTATGTAAAATATAAGTAGAGATAGAAATAAAAAGACTTTCACAAAAAGGCATGGCTCTTCTTCTGTCAAGACACAGATAAATCTAATCTGTATTTAGCAGAACCTCTTACTTTTTTAAAAAAAGATTTTTTATTTTATTTATCTGACAGAGAGAGATCACAAGTAGGCAGAGAGGCAGGCTGAGAGAGAGGAGGAAGCAGGCTCCCTGCTGAACAGAGAGCCCGATGCGGGCCCTGATCCCAGGACCCTGAGATCATGACCTGAGCTGAAGGCAGAGGCTTTAACCCACTGAGCCACCCAGGCGCCCAGAACCTCTTACTTTTGAGAGCAAGATAAGGATACAGAATACTTAAGAAACATTATCAAGCAAGCTGACCTAACTCAACATTTATAGAGTACTCCACTACACAATGCAGATTATACTTATTTTCAAGTGTATATTGACCATTCACCAATACTGACCACATGCTAGGCATAGAATATACTTAATATATAGTTAAAAGGATTTAAGGCATATAGTGTTTGTTTTCAAATAACAGAATTAGAAATCAATAACAATGAGATATCTATAAAATTCCCAAATATTTATAAATTTAGTAACATACATTGAAATAACAAAGGGTGAAGGAAGAAATGCCAAGGGAAAAAAGAAAATATTTTACACTGAATGATAATGAAAACACAACATATCAAAATTTGATGCGACTGTAATAGCTCCAATAGGAAAAAGTATAGCTATCATGCCTATGCTGGAAAGGGAAAAATGTTTAAAATCAAAGAACTAGGCTATGACCATAAGAAGGTAGAAAAAAGAACAAATTAGTAGAATGAAAATTTAAGAGTAGAAATCACTTAAATTGAAAATAAACATTACAAAAAAAAATCAACAAACTCATAGAAGTAGAGAAAGTTGTCCTCATCAGGCTGTTTCTTACCTATCAGAGCAGCCACCATGAGGGCCTGAAATTTGATCATTTTTTGTTATTTCATCCCATGAGATTCCATATTGGGCCATGGACCTATCAGTCAGCTTCTGAAACTTAAACACAGATTTCAAAGGATAGCCTAGGCACACAGAATTGTCTAATAAGTAAGACTCAGAAAATTTTCTGGAATTGGGCTCTAGCTGCAGTAGAGGAGGGAGTAGTTCCTGCAAAGAAACATTAGAGTAACATGCACTGAATTTTTCTCCATGTTTTCTCTTTCTGAATTCTTTCTATTGATGGCTCCAGCATCCACCCAGGCACCTCCTTTTATGCAAGATTAAACCCCACCTCCTCAAAACCCAAACATCAGTCAGGCTCTATAAAACTCCTATCAATTAAGTAACCCTCTACTTGACTGACCACTGTCTGATTTTACTGATTTAATCAGATGATCCCCTTGTCACTTCCTGAAGAAGCATGTCCCTAAGCTTTCTGCATAAAATCACAAACCCTCAAAAAATAATTCCAAACTTTCAGGCCACTAACATCTTTCTGCCAAACACTGATCTATCCAAACTTCCATCATTCAGGTGGCTTGTTTTTCAGTTCTCTCTAAAAAATGGGTGATCATCGCTCCAACTTAAACACTCTCACCTCCATTTGCTTGGCATTTCTTCTTCACCCTTTAGATCCACTTTAGATTTAATTTCTTCCAAAAAGCCTTCTTTGAACATGTAAATCCATCAGATAAGTTGCTCTCCTAATGTGCTCCCACTACACCTTGTTCCACTAAAACAATATGTGAATTTAGGTAGGCTAATTAACTTCTCAATGTCTCATATTTTTGTAGATTCCATGGGAATTTCTATATAGATAATAATGTCATCTGTTACATGATTTATACTCGCCTTTCTAATATTTATATGCATTTTACTTCCTTCTTTTGCTCATTTTATTGGCAGGACCTAGAATACAAAAGGGAATAGAGAGGATATTTCTGCCTTATCCTAATTTTACTGGAAAGATGTTCAAGTTTTCACCATGTTAGGTTTGGTATTAGTTATAGGTTTTTCATAAATAACCTTTATTGGATTGAGAACACTTTCTTATATCTCCAGTCTGCTGAGAGTTTTTATTATGAATGGGTATTAGATACTGTCAAATATTTACTATACATCAATTGAGATAATCATATGGTTTTCACTTTTAGTTTCTTAATATGGTGAATTATATTATTTATCTAATGTTAAATCAACCTTGGAATTCTGGGATAAACCCCACCTAGTCATGAAGTAATTTCATTTTTATATATTTCTGGATAGGACTTACACTAATATTTGTTAATGATTTTGGTATCTATATTCTTGGAGTATAAGGCTAAGTACTTTTTATTGGTAATATTTTTGGTATTAGGTTAGTGCTGATCTCATAAAATGAGTTATGGAGGATTATTTTTGGAAAAAAATTCATGTAGAATTTTACTTTTTCCTTAATGTTTGATAGAAATCAACAGCAAAGGCATCCAGTTTTGTTTTCTTTCTGGGAAACTTACTGTTCATTAATTCCATTTTCTTTAGATACAGGGCTTTTCCGATTATTTATTGAGGAAGTTCTGATGGTACCTGTCTTTCAAAAAATTCTTCTATTTAATCTAAGTTGTATAATATATTGATATAAAGTTGTTATATAACAATCCCTTATTATCTTTCTAATATCACTATTCTATATAGTGATGTCCCATTCTTCATTCCCATTATTGGTAACTTGTGTCTTCATCTTTTTCTTTATCAGTCTGTTTAGATGTTTATCAATTTTGTAACCATTACA